>VUJU01000460.1:0-105685 GCA_009835225.1 Aphis craccivora
GAAGTTATCGATAGATTTGCAATGTTACCACGAAAATGGGATTTTATACTTTAGTTTGTATTTTTTTTTATATAAAATATATACATTTTTTGATTTTTTTCTTCTATTTATACTTAAAATTTTAATATACCTAGGTAATTGTATGTGCATATAAATATATAATAATCACATACATTTCTGTTCTGTTCATAATACATATTATTTAAAGTTTTATTGATTTGTATTACTATTATTATTTCAAATATTCCTATTTCCTAAATATACTTCTGAACACTGAACAAATGACATAGGTACATAAAATTTGAATATTTAGCATAATAATTGTCACATTAAAAATAATGAGTAAGTAGGAAGAAATTAATTTATATGTTGCTGTACAATTTGTATTGCTATATTTTCTAAACCCCCCCCGAAATTTTATTCTGTGTACGTGCCTGACCTTAACAACGACTTCTGTTTAATTTTTGAAGAATACTTGTCTAATCAACTATCAAGTAATCTCATCACTACATTATCTTGAATAGTTGGTTCTGTGTTGGCTTTAATTTAAGTTGTTTAACACACAGATCTCAAAAAGTAAAGTAAAGACTATATTGTGAAGGGTACTTCTAAACTTCCTAACTGTGTGATTCAAAGGAATTCTTCGTGACATTGGCAAAAGTATAGAAAACCAATTTTATTTGAAGATCTGTCTATCTTGACTCGTTTTTCTGGGATGTTAGGAGTATCATGACGTGTATTGTCACAAATGGAAAAATGTATGCCATAGTATAAAAAAATATAAAAAATGTAAAGAAAATAGAAAGAAAATATATATAGAATATAGATAATATAATAATATAATATAATATAATATATAATATTTTTATATAAAAAATAGATTTTGAATTTTGAATCTAATAAAAAGTTAATTGAAATCTATCAAATATTTTTTGAGTTGTTTATGTGCTACCAACTTTTTTTATTGACCCTTGTACACTTAGCTGGATCCTATAAGCGTGTCTACGGGGTAGTCAGAATAGGAATTATTGATTATTCCAGGACATTTTTTTTTAGCGTACAACATTATAAATACCTATATGTTTTAGTCGTAAAATAAATTATATTATAAAAAAATTAAAATTACGTAAGTTATATAAGAGTATAAACAAGTGTAGGTAGGTATACTAAATTAAACGTTTACGATTAATTCGGAATATAAAACGTACCAGTTATAAATTATTATAATTTAGTAAGTATTACACGCTTGATGTAATATATATTATATACCTATTATATGAATGGAAATAATATGACTAATAATTATTATTTTCATGTAGTTGCATGTACCTAGTGCATTATTATTGTTTCATTTCGTATGTAATAAATTACGTTGAATACCTCACGTATAGTTAATAATACGACGTGTGTGCGTTTATACTGTTTATAGTGAAAGCAGTTAGTGGTTTAAAAAAATATATATATTACTCCTCCCGAACAGTTGTTGGAACATAACTTTAACATAAATATGAATAGTTAATACTTAATAGTTAAACATTATTTACGATTACTCAGCCAATAACGTATGAACTTTGTGCACGCTTTGCAGGCCTAGCTGCAGTATTCTGTTTCTAGTAAGATACTTTGGTGTTATTATCACGTCATCATTCTGCAGCTATTCCTTCCACTCAGTATTATACACACACTTCACTTCAAAGGGTGTAATAATAAAGCTGTAATAAACAGAAATTAATTATTCAATAATCAGTTAATGTCAGGTCAGTGTTTCAGTATATTATTATGTTCTATTATGGACGTTATTTATGTAGGTAATAATAGGAGATATTATTACATAGGTGATTAAAATATTCTCACTGTCAAGTATGTGGTGAATAATTTGTTCGATTTCTTTGTAACATTAATATTTATTTATAAATAAAAAACTTAATATAATGTAAAAAAAAAAAAAATTGAGAAATTAAATCGTTTAAAAGTTATTTTATGTATATGAATATTTTCATGGATATAAATCAACCCAAACAAACATTTTACTCAAGAAAAACAAGTTTTAAAAGTTCTTAATTTTAAAGAAAAGATATATAAACAGCAATAATAAATTGAAAATAAAACAATGTAAACACGAGTTTCAACTAATATTGAAAAATTTCAAACAAGCTAATAGCTATTGGATCAAGAACTGAGAATGGTTTTAAAAATACATTTGGTTATTTTGTAATATTAATATAAATGCGTTCATTTTTTTTTTGTTATCCTAACTTTTAGTTGAAGGATTTTGATTACTATTCAAAAGCATCTTTTAAGATTTGAACATTAACTATATATTTTGAATGATGAAATATAAACTTTACGTTTAATAATGCAGTGAACGTTAATGATATTGTAAGATTAAAAGTAAATGTAAAAATTGTAATTTGAAATGTAAGTCTTACCTACATGATTAGATTTAAAAAATAAAAAATAAAAAACAATAAAAGACTTTAAATTATTTATCACACAAGTATTATAATAGTATGCTGATATTTTACAACATTAAGGTGGTGGACGGTAAAACTAAAATGCAAAAGTTTAAGTTTTATAGCGATTTATCCAACCATGCAAAAGATTAAAGCTTTATTGTTTTTTTTTTAATTTTAATTCACAAACATAACATTGTCCCGGTATCTTATCACTAGACTTTTTAGCGGTACACTTTTTAATTTTTTAAATTCATGATTTGGTATTTTCACTGGTAGCTTTTTATTATTAATTATATTTATACATATTAATCATAACAGAGAAGACACGACATCGTTGATATCGAAATCGCCTTAACCATACTCAATATTACATATTATTATTGTTTTGATTATAAATTATTACGTCGTCGGCAACAGACTTCAATGATATCGATAATGTTATTACTGTTATTAGGTATCACGATCTTGGTGCAACATTCTTTCGAGAAAGTCCTTTGTGATATTAAAAACAAAAAAGGAACCATTAAAATCGAAAATTAAAAATTACGAAGACATTATTATAATTTACTCGTATCTACATATTATTTACGTGCGTGTAGTATCACATGGGTGGGATTGTGAGAGTCTTCTTTGTCTTCGGTACTGTCCAAGGTTCTCTCGATTGGAACAGTTTCAAACAGGTATACTTGAGTATTATTATACTGTACTATAGGTGTACGATGTCCCTTACACACGTCGTTGGTAAGATGTTAGGATAACACTACGCATCACCGTCGATGTGCAGTGTTATTATTAATATTTTTTTTTGAAGAAAGGATTTCACGATAATAAGACGTAATAATACATATATGTAATAAAAAAATATTAACATTTACACTGAGCAAGATGTTCGATGGGGGATAATAATCGTTTTAGTAACCTTTACATACGGTTGAAATTATTGGGTGTGTTTTCGCCTAATTAACTATAAGAAGTATTATAGGAAAACTTTGATTGCGATTATTTAAACTAAATAACCTAAAAATACCAAATTTTGCCAAACACTTAACATTGAAAATCAATAAATTTTACAACAACGAGAATATACTATATTTCTATCTTTGTCGTAAGACATGCGAACTTTACAGAAAATGATATATTATTTTACTTATAAAAAGTGCTAATAATAATTCCAAAGATTTAGGTACCAATTGTCGTCGGGGAGATTAAATTTAGACTAGTCTATGAAATTAAATGTGTTAGAACACAAAAACATTAAGATAATGATAAATTAAAAATGGAAATTCAACCGTGAGTAGCAATTTAGTTCATAATCATAATACCGATGAAAAAAACCTAAATCGTCAACTTACTCAAAATGTGTTTAAAAAAGAGGCAAAAATATTACTGATCATTCAATTAAAATTATTTGGTAGGTTAAAATTACAAAGAATAATTTTGACCTGTTAGTTTACATTGACGTTCAATTATTTGTAATAGTTATCCTATTAGTTATAAAAAATAAACAGCTTAAATATTTTAACTATAAATTCATACCCACAAAAAAAAATATTAAATAATAAATGCTATACATTGTTTTCCATGATGCTCAAATTTCTTTGAGAACGTGTGTTCGAAAAAATATTAAAATTTATTGTATTCTTATGAACTGTAAAAAAAAAAAAAAATGGTAAACATAATTATATAATAAATTCCTAAAAATTGCAAAACATAATATAAAAGATTTGATATACGCAAGTAGTATGCATTTGTATGTACACAGCACTTTTAGACAGAGATATTTTAAAAATTTAAGCGGTAGGTAATATCCACCTCAAACTCATATTTTGCGTGTAACACGAGAGCAACGGTGATTTTCTTAAATACGTTTTCACGATTACACAACCAACTTTTCACAAAATTATCTTCAACACGATATCATGCATGTTGGTTACATTTAAAATTTATTTTTATGTTAAGATCCAGTTAGTTTAATTAGTAATAAACCATCGTTCGACCAAGTTCTACAATTATTTTACACATGTTTTTTCTGTAAGTAATTTCATGATTTAATTATTATAAGTAATTATTTTTAATTTACAAAAATTTAGCAATAATTTTTGCTCATTAGTTTATCATTAGTACAAAACAATGAAAATCACGCATATATCCACTATCCAGAGTACATCCTAAATTTTCATCAAGATACAAAACATATAACTTATTTCCGTTAACTTAATCTCAAGATAAATACTCATTAGCTGAAAGCGGTTTTATATATCTGAGGAAAAATATATCGTTGAATGTTTTTGCTGTGGACTTATCTTACATAATTGGGAAAAAGATGATATTCTATGGATCGAACGACGAGAACTCGAGATGGAATTCGATGTGTATATATGTATTATTATCAAAAGGAAATCAGTTTGTTGAAAATGTAGTAAATAAATACGGTAAGATTAACGATATTTGTGAATGTGATTGTGAATCTAGGTTATGCAATACTGTTGGCAAGTATAATATTTAATACTTTTTTCTTAAATTTTCATATTATAATAAATAAATATTTGATTATAATAATAAACAACTTAAATGCATTAAAATCTCGTGGACGTATAGTGCGATGACAGGTCTAGTAGTAACTTATATGTTATGGTTTTTAAAATTTTAGGTTCAATGATTTAACTAAGTAATATTATTACTAACCTGCTATATATTATAACCTTACTGTAATAGCTTAATAACTTTTTACATCAAATCTAACTAGACTATACTCGATATTATATCCTAATTTTCCATCAAATGTTCTAATTATAGTTACTGAATACTATTCAGTGAATACTGATACTTCGAAACACATTGATTCAGCTACAGCTCTATCGGTAGAAATGTTCAAAATTAAAAATTGAAGCATTAGACTTTTCTTATTGGTATAACTGTAGCTTATTGTTCATTTGTATTTATTAATTTACTACCATACTGTAAAATATATACCTTTTAATATAGAAGTAAGAAAATTCGTGTAAATATAGTTTAGAATTAAATTAAAATATTAAATGAAAAAACAGATTTTAATACTTTTTTTTTTCATTTAATCAAACTGTGCTCTTTTATAATTTAAAAAAATTATTTGAAGATAAAAAAATAGTGAAAATAATTTTAGAAAAGGTCTTGTGTAGACAAATTATGATTTTGTGATACACAGAAAAATAAATGAGCGCGAGGTGGTTATTTCTACTTTTATTTCTTAAGTACACAATACTACTTGTGCAGCACTTTCGATTTTCGAATAAGTGAATTATTTTAGAAATTAACTAATTTATTAAAATTAATAATTATAATAGTTCACCTAACATGAACTGTACACAACGGATGTTAGTTAAGTTATAACTTTTTACTATCGAATAATACGATTAAGTAGGTGTTAGTCCAGTTTTAATTTAATTTTGTATTTATACAGCATACATTGGAATTAAAGGATTAAAATAATTAATGAACACTAATATTTAAAGATTTTATAACGCTATAACATATTCTATTTATAGCATTTATATAATGCGAAATAAGTTTGTATAATGTATAAATATTTTTTACCACAATACCTAAGCCAAGGTGCCATATAAAATTTTTATTATATTCATATTTTTTTACACGATATTTATCTTTATTTATAAACTATATATATAATAAAATATAAATGTATTTTATTTTTACAAACACGTACCTATAATAGTCATTGAGGTACTAATAAGGGTTGATATCTAACAAGTCCTAAGATATGTATTGATGTATGTTTGTAAGTAGTTTAATCATAGTATTATTTATTTATGAAAATCAAATATCCATTTTAGTTATCCATTATGTGCTTTATATTTAAGGAGCCGTTTAATTTTACAGCTATATACGATGATTCCAAAACGCATAGATAATAAAAGAATGGATAGGCCATGTTTAAGCATACACCATTTTTATTGGCTTATTATTCTTTGCTCGTTCTTTCGAACTGTTAATATGGTTTAAATCCACTGCAGCGGTAGGTAGGTCGGTACAATACGGTGTGTTTAATTTTTTATTTATGTCTATTGTATTATTTATATTATATTTCGATGAGAATTACACAAAATGTAAACTCAACAATTTATTTATAAAACGGCAATGGCTCTGAAAGATATTTTAACAAACACAATGATAGGATACACATTAGCATACAGACGTTTCCGACTTACTGTCCGGTGACTATTTTATGTAGGTACACTTAAAAATCGCTATGCTATGCCACAGAAAGTAGTTTTCTCATTAGAGTTTTCATTTGTTTATTTTTTGTCGACACGTCTAATAATCTAAAATGTTTTATACGAATCATACAAGTTTATTATTTTCTTCGCCCAAAAATATAGTCCCCTTCGCTAATTCGTTTTGATTTACGTGTGCATACTACGTCGTCGGTCTAACCCTTATTTCCGTTCTTCACCAAAATAATAAAAATAAATGTAAACCAACAAAAAATAAACTAACAATACGTAGGTGTCGAGTTTACCATCACATATCATTACATTAATGAAATTATGTTTCTGTTACGCGATAGAGAAAATCACCATAATATTATCCAGGATTTACAATGGCCGTGTATTTACAACACAATGGTGTTTGAGTTTTTTTATCCGACTTTATCCGTTCAATTTGAATATATGAAATTTCCCTGATTTGAAATTGTTTTTTGTTCCGACTTAACGTAAAATAAATTACATTTGACGCGTATCTAATGATTTAACGCGAATGTGCAAAATTCTGTTGTTTCATGGAAGATGTTATATCAATTATTTCATAAATTGGCACGTTGTAAAAGTCCTATTTGCCATTCCTATCCTAGGCTGACCGTTCAGAATCGTTTTTCGTATACAATGATAACTAAAAATTGGCTATCATTGGATTCAAATTTAATAAATCGATTTAAGTGACCTACTATACTCCAGATCATTACTCACTTGATCACCCATTTTAAATACAAATTATTATTATAAAAGTTATTGTTAAGTATTAAAAAACGTAAAGAAAATGTTTTTGAATCTTTTATAAGGAGCTGTATATTGAGAATAATACAAAATCCCGATGAGGTTGTTTCCGAAACCTTTTTTTACTTGTTTTTATCAAAAAAAATTCGCTGACTAAGCAACCATAATATTGCACAAGAGATACGTGACAAATATAAGAACTTATTTTGCTAAAAATCCAGTATAATGACAAGATAATTTTCCATAGTGGAAAACATTTTATATTAAAATTTTTTTCATTATTATATAGGTAAATAAAATTTCTTACTTATATACATTTATTTTCAATTTTTCTTTACTTACAATTACTACTACATTAATACATTTGTTTAATAACATATTAAAGTTTCTTAATTATTATATTATTTTATATTTACCTTCTCTGTGATCAACTTTTCTCTAGGTTTGTTTTTTATCTAAAAGAAAAGAAAAACTTGAATGTGCTAACAAAGATCCTGTGTAAACTTCTACGGTATATTTAGAAGAAAATGCATGTATGGGTAGTATCCCAAACAAACGCGCAACATACACGTGCTTGTTTGTTTGAGCGCAGACCAAGTCAAAACCAAACGTGCCAAACACTGTAGCAACGTTGCAAAACCTTTTGCGAGTTTGGTGTGAACCTGGCTTAAAAATTAGATAATTTTGATAGGTAAGTCAAATTGTTATATTTTTATATTTACTTTTTATTTATCGTTTACTAATCACGAAATCATGGCATACGAAAAATTCTGAACGTAGACATATGTGTACATCTGTCGTCGTATGTACCGATTTGAAATGGCTATTGGCATACAAACTGTTCGTACAACTTTTAACAAAAACAGAAGCAGCTAGACTTAGCTACTACCTAATAGTCAGAGGTATCACCGTTTCCATTGTACCTATGACTGGTTGCAACAATAAGTGTTGAGCTTGTCACGGGGCTGAAAAGCTGTGTAAAGTAAATATCATGTTTAGTACAATTATTTGTAATAATAATAATGCATTGTTTCTATTTTTCAAAAAAAATACGTCATTTTTAAAATTTTTGAATTTGAAATTCACGTGCGTATAATCTGGTCTAAAACAATAATTACTTGTATGTTTGGTCAATAATATGTTAATTTCCGTTTAACATCCGTAACACCGTAATACATCTATTGATAAATACCTACTGTCGTTTTAAAAGTTTAATTAATAAAAATATGTATGTGCGTGACTAAGCCATAGTGCCAATCAAACAAGGTTCTTAGGTCTCTAATTAAGTACCAAACTCAATATTTTATATAATAAATATTTTTTTAATTATAAAGAATTGTGTTTCTAGAATTTTTAAAAACAATTTACAATTTATATCAAAATTGCAAAGAAATTTGAACGCTTACAAAAAAAAAAAAAAAAAAATGAAATGTAAAAAGTATTTTCAATGTTTTTTAATTGCTTTAAGTAAAGTCGCTTAATAACGTCAACAATGTCATATGCCTATAAGAAAAAAAAATGTTAAAAGACCCAAGATATTTTTAAAATTACCTATTTAATTTTTATGAAACGTTAACATTATTAATATTTTATAAAAAATATAAGTCTACAGTTATTCATACTTGACTACTTGAGTTAAAAAACTTAAAAATCAAATTAATTTTGTCATAAATTGGTATTTAATACTACCATTTTCCGTGTATAATTGTTGTTTGTTTATCCTAATTAGTTGAAAAAATTTACATAGGAGTTTTATACACTAAACACAACTCAAAACGACGACTAGCACTAATTTATTTACAGAGATCAACCTCAAATTTTAAAATTGAAACATTTTTAATGCTCCTAAATGGCCAAATGTGACTTCAGAAAATTAAATAAACACACTTCCTTGTAAAAAAAAATGTATTCAACGCTTAAAACTCAGAATACAAAAATTAAATAGTAATTCAAAAACGTATTTTAGACACACGTCAGTGATAGTATCATAAAGCTATTACTAAAATAATTTAAATAAAATAAAGATAACATTTTCCATTACAATATGATAATAAACACAGTAATACTTACACATAATATGTCATAGGTATTGCTATTTTTTTTTATGATTATAGTTTTAAATTTAGTGGCAGCTTTGCCAGATCATCGGCGGGATTGCCGATTAGGCTCTCATCTAATAAGGCCCTTTTGAGTATAATGATTTTTTCAATATATTTTAAAACAATTAAAAATTATTAAAAATCAGAGTAAATTAAACGGAAAATAATAAAATAATTACAAGACTATAAAAGTATCATATTATACTATTATACATATAGGTACATTTTGAAGAGATAAATGTTAAACATTAAGCTTAAACTTTACAAAGCTTAAAATAAAATGCAATATAACATTATAAGATAAATATAATATATAGTAATTCAGTGGAATGTACAAAACATCAATTGATACAATTCTTAGAATTCCTTTTAGTACTCTTTAGTAATCTTATAAATATAATGATTGCACAAGCAGCTAGTGAGTGTAGTATTTGAATTCAAAATTTATGATGACCGATAAAAACAGTTATTTCGTGTAAAATCGCATGCAGGACGACTCGAATACTATTTACCTTTGACTCGCTACTATTTGCTTTTCGTTTTTATTAATAATATATTTAATTATATTAATATTATAATATTAATATAATATACCCATTATAACAAAAATAGGTACATACAGATATGTATTTTATATTTCCATTGTAGCTCTTGTCCAAGTTTTAATTCGATGCATTACCGAAAAACTTCTTTCAAAAGAAGCTGATGATATAGGTATAATAGGTAGGTAATACAATAGCAACTTTGATAAGAGTATACAAATTTGGATAACCTGACTACGTAGGTATCTATACACAATTTTTTTGAATATTTTAACTGTGATTATTTTTTAATTTTTAATTTTTATAAAAACACTTCATATAAGTGTATGAAATATGAATTAAATGAATGCTAAAAAAAAATATACTCTTATAAAATTTTAAAATTATTGAGTTTTTAATAGTTTGTTTGGAACTAAATTATAACTTTGGAGGGGCTAAGCCCATTAGCCCCTATTGGGCTTGTGTACGTACATTAAGTCGTTACCTATGGATACTTAAAAATACACAAACAATTCATAGCACTTTAAAAACCTTATATTTATAATAACACACAAATTCAATGTCCCCTGACCGCGGCACAATACCTGTATACCTCGATTATTTGGAGAGTTTCCCCGTTATCTTATACGTTTTATTGTCTCGGCTCATTTACTTCGTTGACCTAAATTGTCTACGATTATTGTTTAAAATAAGGTGTATACGTGTTTTGTTGGCTCGTACAACAATACCCACTCAAATTTTAAATGTTGCAATCTCATTTTGTACACAGTTTTAAATTATTTATACAGTCGTATGACACACAATATATAATATTCTACGCTTAAGCATTTATTTAATACACTGTGCCGATAAACCATATGGGACGACAACGTTTTTTATGTGACTTATAGAACGCACATATTATACACGTCGAAAGGTATTACTGCTGTTGTAAGCAGTTTTCACTAGAAAAAAAAATAATACGTTCTGCAAATAGAAGTTTCTTACTCGACTCGTCGCAATTCAAATAGTCCGTGGAAATAAATTGTGTACATACTATGAATTCACATCCACTTTGTTTTTCCAGTTGATATTTACACGGAATTCGATTGCAATCAAGTGCACGTGCATTTCGTAAATTGTACACGATTATCGCTTAAGTATGACGGAACAGATCCAGTGCAGCAAAGTGCAAGGTCGTGTACATATGTTTTTTACCCCGAGATCACGCAGTTCGTATTGCCGAGATTATAAAATTACTATGGAAATATAAAACGTATCTGATCAGTGTGATTATTATTGTGTGCTATATATTGTGGAACCTAAGTAGGTGGAACGAACGGTACTACAGCTTTACGTGTAGGGACATGATATTAAATAAATAACCTCGATTTTGAGATAACTATTTGAGGCGTACTTAAAAAATTATCGACATTACGTTCTTGTCGACGATTTATTTCGGTTTTCATAAGCGTATTAAAACTATAATTGCAGCAGTGCAAAGTAAAGAAAACTTTACAAAGTTAAGTACATTAACGCTGCGTACGATATTTTTTATAATTTAGAGATATTTTATGAAAATTAATGACTTTTTTACTACTATAAAATGTGACGTCGTCGAAAACCCTACAAAGGCCCGTTAATCACCTTCACACTACATGCAGTTCTGCACTCGAAACACACGACATGTATTAATATTTAATAATAGGTACACTAGGTATTAGATAGATACAGATCATAGACGCGCATAGGGGGATGCTAGGGGTTGCTTAGCACCCCAAGTCTAAATACTGCATTCAAAGCAAAATATATTATGTTGAATTTAATAAGTAGGTGCCTGAAGATAATCAAATTATAAGTAATATGTCACTTATACATTGAATTTATGGATTATAATATTTCCGAGAATATTTTGCTTACCTATTATAATTTGGATATATCTACATATTAAAGTATGATATTGTATTTTTTTTAATTTTAATGTTTTTAAATATTATATTAATATACATCGTCGAATTACTATATTAAAAATATATTATATATGTACCTATTGTTGATGTGGGCGATAACAAACCTGAGTGGTGGGGCTATAAAGTTTTCACTCCCCGCGGCGAGGCTATAACAAACCAGTAAGTACCAAATATTATTTTACACTTAAAAAAAGGGATTTTTTTAAACACTTTAAATTTATCATAAAATATGTTTTAGAAAGTTAGGAAACACTTGATAAATTGGGTAAGGTGTTAGTATTATTACTGTCATTTAAGCACTGTCACTTTATTGACTGATTCAAAATATTATTGTTATCTATACATACGAGTACTAAAAGTAGAAAACTTAACACTTTAATGTTTAAGTAGTAAATACTTAGATACCTACATAATTATTTTTGGATTTATTATGAATGGGGTTGATAATAATTGAAAATACATCTCAGCATTTTTAAAATTTTTTCATTTTTTTTTTAAATTATTAATCAGTAACAAGCTAAATATTTGAAGTATGAATTTAATGTTTTATTTTATTATTTCCAACAC
This sequence comes from Aphis craccivora, assembly GCA_009835225.1. Classification (NCBI taxonomy): domain Eukaryota; kingdom Metazoa; phylum Arthropoda; class Insecta; order Hemiptera; family Aphididae; genus Aphis; species Aphis craccivora. The sequence goes on from VUJU01000460.1 coordinate 12,605, forward strand.
ACAGATAGTTGGCTTAAAAATATTATATATTATTCTTATATAAAAAGTTGTTATGATGATAAACAAAATGTGACTATAATATTCTTGTTACTTCTTTTATATTTATTTAATATTAAATATTCATCAATTGTATTCATGTTGCAGCAGACGTATGTGACTTATTTAAGACTAATACAGTGTACTCTCGACCAACAATCAAAAAGTACCTTATATTAGTTATTTAGTATATATCATACTTTCGGCAATGCGGCGAGATAAAATGTATTGAGAAATGATTGAATTGGATGATGGAAGCGACCTACTTAGATATTGTAAGGTATTGAACCACCTTCTTTTTTTTTAATTTCAATATGGTGAACAATGTTTTTGAACTTTGAAGTAAAAATATTAGCTATATACTAGAAATCTACTATTTATCTACGCATTAACGGGAAATCGAAAAATAATAAATATCGAGTTCGAACAATAATAATTACATTAATGTTTTAGACACGTCGCGTCGTTGGCTGTTGGTAGAACGGAGCACGTTCACTCGGTCGCGTTGCACTAAACGATCTCGGTTGACCGGCTAGCGCCTCCCTCCAGACTGTCGAACACGACAAATTGTCACAGATTTTTTATCTTTTAAGTATTCATAATGTCCATCATTTCTTTCAACTCTTGAATTAATTAAAGTTGTAATTCCACGTTCAACAATTACTGTTTCACTTTCGTTTAAATTATTATTACAAATAAAGCAAACTTACGACATTTTTAATATGTATTGTCTATTCTACAATTCATTGTAACTACGAACACGTAATATACACACGTAGTCACATCGACGAAATGCACAACACTGATTGTAATAAACAGTAAATATCGATATTCAAACAAATAAATGAGATTACGGAAAAATAGTATACAAAAGCAATAGAAAATTATGTAAATAGAAAATAATAATCGCGCTTGCGAAAAACCAAAAACGGGCGATCTCCACCGAGAATATATATAATCATATATGTATGGATAGATATAAGGATACAAGACGCACAGATGGCACGTGGTATCAACAAAAGGCACACTTGCCAAATAACGGGACACGCTGGCCGTAACGCTAGACAGGCGGGAGCTGAGGAAAAAGGTCCGTCAAGCTCAACCGCGGAGAAAAGACAAAAAGTCGGCGGCGGCGCGACGCGACAAGTTGTCTCCCGATGTAGAAGAGGGAGGGTGCTCGGTGAACTTCGAAACCGACGACACGATAGCACCGGCCGATAAGATCGACACGGTGCGAATTTGTTTCGTGTTCGAACATAGCTGCTTATACTTGCTACTGTTACAAAAGGCTCTCGACGTGACTCCAAGTTAACTTATAGAACCTACCTTATCGTTTATATCCGAGATAGCAAAATCAAATTATACACCATGTACAGATTAATATTAATATACCTATACAATATTATTATGTAAATATATATATTTTTTTTAATATTACTTATTAATATTTAAAAATGATTGTTTGTACAGAAAAAAACTTATTGAATTATTCAGTTTATTCTCGATGTTTAAGATGGTTAAGTAAAATATAGTAGTAGCCAACTTACCAGAATGATTCAAAACAGATAACAGAAGAAAGATAATGGCGTTTTTACTTGAATAATATTTTATAATACTTAAGTACATCCAATTATGAAATAAAATATATTTTCATTAATAGGTGTACAAAGATCCTAAGTGGGTAGTTATTCATAGTATACTTATTAACATATTTCATATTTTTTTAAATAGTTAAATTATTTTCATTTTAGTTACTGCTATATACTCGAAGTTATACCGATGTTCAAAGCTATATTTATGCATATCTAATTTATTGTTGCAGCTTTAATAAATAATAAGTCATTATAATACATGAATACCTTACATTTTAATATTTTTAAAACAACTACTATAGGATCCAGTGTTCCAGTCTTTACCTATAATTTATTCCGACCAAATTTATTTTGTTGTTGATATAAGATATAATATATTAGACTTTTAAATTATTTTTATTTCCAAAAAAATCTAGCATGCAACAGTTCTATAAAAGTGCCAACATCATATTGATATCAATTTTTTCTCGTTTCCGTAGAAATTATCCTAATGCATGACAGAAATATAGACATAGATCATGCGTCAAACTCGAGGGCAATGATATATATTTTTATGCGGCCCAAATCAAAAAATAATAAAAACAATGACATATTAGGTACATTTAATTTATATTTTTTATACATTTCGAATGTTGTTAACTATTATCTCAAAATTTAAAAATCCAGCACATCTATTGTTATAATATTATGTTATGTATATCGTGTGTAAATATGTTTTCCTATAATGTTGTAGTGAATAAGATAAAGTGGTTTAGATAAAAAAATAAATATATTTATAGTTAGGTATCGTAAACATAAACATGTACTTCGTATTACATACTTTTTCAATATTTATCAATAAATATAAAATAGTCTTGGTATTTCTTCAAACCTTTAGTCATTTGAACTTATAATTAATTTTTTTATGTCAATCGTTAGGTACAAACTATAAAGTTCATAAACTTATAGTTACATAATCGTGTCTATTAAAGTCAAGTATCTATAGTAATAAACAAATAATTACCGATGAAATTGTTGAGCTTTTCAACAAGAATGAGAATTGCAATATTTTCGATGAAAAAATGATATTTTAAAAAAAGAAAAACAATAATTATTATTATTAATTACGAGTTACTATATAATGTAAATAATTATTACATGGTCATATCATTTGAAATATTATATTATATTCATCTGTTCATTGTTTGATATATCAGGATATTTTGAAAATATCAACACCTAGATTATCAGCAGAAACTCTAGTGTTAAAGAATAGTCTACCAAAGTACCAATCAACTTTGAATTTGAAGACTTGAAAAATCAATATAATCAAAATTTGTTTCCAAATGTCTATAAACTAGTTCAAACGTTAATGGCAATTCCTGCAATTTCTTCTTCAACGTGTGAACACGTCTTCTTCTCAGCTATGGCCGCTATGGGTAGATTAGAAAAATTGTTTATGCACCAGTATGGGTCAAGAAAGATTTACTAAGCTATCTATTCTTAGCATTGAGAGACCAACAAAATAGATGAGGAAATTATATTACAAAAATTTACATTATCTAACAGAAAATTAAATCTTGTTTAACATTAGTGATTACATATTATTATAATTTATGATATAAATACTATTAAATATTTATTTTTATTTTCTAATATTAATTATAAAATTTTTAAGTAATTGCAATGGAGTTTACTATAGTTTTAGGGGGGTATGGGTCAAACCCTCTCCCTCGGATCGGTGTACCATTAATTATTCCAGCACCCCCTAAATTCACACTCAAATGTGCGCCTATGATATAGATAGGTACAGATATTATAAACTACTTGCTTCGTGGCTTCGTCTAATATCTTTTGGTGCATAAGTAATGTTGATTTATTCAAAAAAATAAATACACTTTTTACGCCCGGTTCCTGCAAATTTATGTTTTTAGAAAATATATTAAGACGTTTTTTAGCTTCTCACATTAAAAATAATAATCAACCTTCATTGAAAATGTACTATTATTAAGATTATAATTTATAATTTCGTCATCCCATAGGTATTTATATAATATGACATATTAATAATATACACGTACATGAAACATTATCGATATTTAGAAATATTTTATTGACATTTTGAAAAACTTAATATCATTTTGTTTCCTTTTTACAATAGAAATCTGATTATCATAATATTATTATTGTTATTAAAAACGATTAGATAAACGTTATGAATATATAATTATTAATAAATGTTTGTAATAAAGTTATTTATATTTTATTAAAACTTTAATAGGATAAAAGCACTTAAGTTTATATCAAATCAGTAGAGATAACTTCCGGCCAAAATCATAAGACACCACTAACCCTTAACTAAGTCGCTAACGGGGACCCGATTGGTTCGTTTCCATGATAATTTAATGTTATTTAAATAAATTTTTTTAACGTATAAAAAATGAATAATGAGCTTACCGTCAGTTGGTGGTATACTTGGCCGTTATTGCGTATTATGGAATATATGTTTAAATACCCTATTTATATTCGGGATTGGTATAGGAGGGAGGATTGTGGGTTTATTTAAGCCCGAGGCCTCACTAGTTTTTTAGGATCTCGTAAAATAATCCTTATTTCTAAATATATTTGTGGAGGTATGGTATATGACTATTAAATGACCAAATTAATTATAATATAATAATAATAAACATTAATATTTAATTTAAATTAAAAATTATAAAACACCTATTTTAAGAAAAAAAATTACATAAAAATATAAATATTTTTGTTTTAATTAATTCTTTTCCTGGAAACGTAAACCCTATTCCAAATTCCGAATATATACGTGTTAAATTCTTAAATAAATGAATAATAAAAGTAATAGTAGAGGTTATTTTAAAATTATTCATTGTTATTATGTACTTTTTCCCTTACAATTTTGTTGGTACATCCTCAAAAACAGGTTAAAAAACAATTTTGCTATTTTCTTTGTTTTTTTTTTCAATAATTTGAAAAATAATAATCATTTTTCCTCTTTTAAGTACCTACAAAATAAATCCAATTTTCTATTCTAAGTCTTCCCCAAAGTTGAAGCATTTTTTTCAACTACTTATCGTAACAAAATATAATAAAACATTTTTTAAAACAATACATTCATCACTATGCATGACAGAATCAAAAAACAATATTTATATTATACATTATTATTATACATCATATTTATTATATACATAGTTTTTTTTTTTTAGTATTTCGATTTGAATTACGACGTTAAAAATATAAGTAGTCTTTCTAAAAACTAAACAATCAAAAAAACCAAGATTATAAAAATCAACAAACTATAAAAATTCTGTTTTTATTATCATTTTTTTTTTTTATGAATATCGCGTTATGAAAATTATATTATCTACTTCAAACCTTATTATGTAAAACATATTTTTAGGTACAAAAATTGACTTCGAAAATGATCAAACAAAATATGGATCGTTGTATGTGTTCTTCTACACTCGCACACACATACATATATATTATTTTATTTTATTTATATATACACAATGCGTGTATTATAATACATGTAGCATGCCGCATAATGTGTATGTGCGCGTACATAGTGACACACCCCAAAACCACTTTCGGTGAAGCTAACCGAGACAAAAATTAACATAGAAATTCATTAAAAAACACGCTGTATTATCGTGACATCGACGGCCGGCGCGTCGGTCGATTAATATAAACAGAGGCTGAAAAAATACGCTACGTACAAATAATAATATTACAGTATAATATTGCGTACGTATAACATCATAATATAATGTGAGATGTGATGTGTATATATTATTATATATAATATTATATGTATATAGTTATTACACGTACAGAGTGCTTGCCCTGTAGCGGGAGCCGAAACGTATATTATTGTGTATATTATATTAATATGACTGTGTTGAGAGACACGAGAAATCGTGTCGTATATTTGTTCTAACCGGTCACAGGGGAATTGTTTCGTTTTTGTAGTGTGATAAAAAAAAAATATATATTATTAATAAAAAAAACTTTTCGATGGAAAACAAAATTTAAAACCGTTTGTATTTTGTGAGTGATATATTTACTGATGATAAAGCTAAATACCTACTTTTTTTTTTTTTTACCAATTTTAGTTTCACTGCATAGGTAGAGATTTCCATACAAGATATCTATTTTGCTTTCTTTCTTTGTTTTTTTATTTTCGTAGAGCAGTTTTACAACCTATAATTTCAATTTCATGTTTATGTACCAACGTTTTCTATCAACACTTTGATTTATAAGTATTAAATATTTAACAACAAATAGGACGAAATACTGTTTGATTTATATTTAGTTTTGACGAGAAAGAAAATTCATGTCAACGCAAATTTATTTATGGTTCACTACTTCGTCATTCGTTAAACGCACATAAAACAATCTCAATTATTGTTTTTACGTTTCACAGGCTTAGTACGCACAAATTTTTCTCTGCATATTATAGTTTCAAATATGTTTTTTTAATATAACTTTATCAATGGCCTATCTGAAAATCGATGGAGTAGAATATTGTTGAGTTAATATTATTTAAATAATATCATTTGTTAATACTGTGAGAAGATTTAATTAACTTTTTTCTTTTTACTGTCATTTTTTATTCAATATCCATTTTATCATTTTATGAGTTTATAATTTATACATGATTATTTGAAATAAATACATTGAAAAAAAACCAAGGTTCTGCTCTCGAAGGGTAATCACCAATATCTTAAAATGCATAACAGTATTATGTGTATTGTGTGTATATAGCCATAGCGTAGGTGATATAACACACTGATAAGTATAACCTAGTTTTTATTTGTCTATAGGTTTTGACAACATTAAATTATTGATAATATTGTTAAACAATATAACTTAGAAGAGTATTACATTTTTATAATTTTAAAGTTATCGTATTTTTCTTCGTCTGTTCATTGTTTGCTTTAAGTTTTATACTATCGTATACGGATGTTCGGTGAAATTATAAATTATGTTGTCGGAAATTGGACTAAAAGTCAGGACGACGTTATTTGTATTTGTCAAACTTCTAGTCCACAAACGATTCTATTGCAGTTCCAATGATTTTCAGACTTTAATTTCGTAATATAAACCCTGGTTCGGAGGTATAGAAGTAAATAAGTAATACGAAGTTATACAGTTGTTTTTAATACTATTTACTACTATTATTATGTAATACTATTTTATCACTCCATTAATCAAAAAATGTTTATAATGTTGATAATCAAGCAACAATAATTAAAGATAAAATAACTTATAATTAATGGCTTTTGTGCAAATACTTGAATACATTTTGATCCACATTAACTAAGTAAATAAAAAAAAAAGTTTTTAACGGCATGACTATAAATTAATATTGAACGTTACGAACTTACGAAGATTTCTCACCGTTCTTCGCAATATTGTTATTAACTCGGTATTCACTCGTGCTTAATATTAGCACACACTTTTATAGGATTATATCAGCCTCATTTATTAATGAGCTTATGCAATTAGTGTTATTTATTTTTAGAATAAATAATATGAATACAAACATTCAAAATTAAATTTATAATTTAAATATTAATAACAAATATATATTGTATAATGTTAAAAGTTAATGTCAATATAAATATATACCTACTACCTATCTAATTATTATTTTAAACTAACTAATATAAAACAATTTGAAACTGAAATGAAGTATAATAAAAATGGTTTAACGTATAAGGTAGGTATTACCACTATTTTCAAAATATTTAATACTTATCATTAATTTAAATTTGATGATTAATAAATAATGTTACTGAAGCGTACAAATAGAAACGGGTATTATCAAATATAATATGAACTTGGTAAATAGTCTGCTTGTTTGAAATTTTAACTTATTTTTCTTCCGGTTCAGTTTTTACTTTTTAGTGATTTTTGTTTTTTTTTTTTTTTTGACAATTAAAAACAATTAAATTGAATAATAGGTACTAATAATTGTATAAAAAAAAAATCTCCACGATTCAACAAATTACATTGCTTGTATTTTTTAAATACTAAATCTTACACGGTGGTAGGTATTTAGTGTTTACAAAAATGTTATATTGTAGGTATATGGGATTATATATAAAAAAAAAATGTACATTGTGGGCGGAACAAAAATAATGGTATGAAATACGACAAAGTACCACGATAATATATCAACATTATAAAGGTACTTCGTAAAATTGTATAGTTGTGCTTTAGGGAAAATTAATGCGTGTACGCTTATAATGTCTATGCCGTATGCGACAAATTAACTGGGAAACTGTGCAGGAATTCATAGGAGAAAGAATACTTATGGAACGGAAATGACGAAAAGTCATAGGTCACGGTGTCACCCGCGTTTCATCGTTTCCAGTGATGACTAATGATAATCATACAATGATAATATATACCAGGATGTATGTTAAGGTCTGTGTTCGACCTTTTTTTTTTTTAAAAAAAAAAAAAATTTCTATTTCAAAAAAGCTTAAATTGAAAAAAAGTTACGCCCTAAGTGCTTTTTCGTTATAAATAGGTAACGATGACGTGCACGAACTATTTACATACTACATCAATTGTGTCTGTCTCCCGCGAAACGTATTTAATATGTGTGGAATGGATCCAATTGAAGCGTGCCCGCTCGTCTGCATCCACCTGTCGTATTTTTTTTTTTTATACAATTTTTTTTTCATTTAACATCAAACCCATATGGAATCGTTAAAATAAAATTCAAAACTATAGAATGAATACGCAATATAAAATATACTAAAAATACGGGGAATACGATCTATATAACAAAAAAATCACAACGACGGCGCTTAACACTTAACACGAAAAATAGATTTCATTATTTTCTGTTCAGATATTTTACGTAATTAATATTATAGTTTCGTTTAATACTCGGATGTCGTGTCGCACCTATAGCTAAAGAGGGGCAATCGTCCCACTATATTTGGTGTGGGGGATCACATGTTAAATCATTTTTTTGCTCCCCCCCTCTCAATTTAATTTTAATAATGCGTGTCGCACGTTGTAGCTATTTCTATCTGATTCTCCAGCTATAGTTGTTCTCAAATAAGCATCCTCGTTATGATCATATGCCAAAAGTAAGTGTGGTCATATTAACTTGAATGGCTGTATTTTTTTTTTTTTTTTTTGACAAGCATATTGTGATGACATTTTTATTACAGATGTGAATTTGATTTTCCGTTAATGCGTACTATAGATTTTATAACTCAATAAAATATATTATTACTAAGTGATATAATATTTAAAAGTAGTAGGTACAGCCGTTGCTCAGTGCACTGATTCATAAATCGTAAGCAATAATTTGTACATTATTTACTGTACAGTTGTAGAATAATACCTACATATAAGTTTCAGTTTAAAATATAGGTAACAGCTAGTGCAAACGGGGTCCGGTAATTTATCTCACGGTATAAATAGTTTTTAACTTCAAAATAATTAATCTATTTTACATTTTGTTTTTACTTTCCGCGCTAAAACAAAATTATATATTATCTCGATGGAAACCAATTTCATGAAATTTTTAAACCCTTTATAATAGCTATAGTAGGTATACGGAATAAACAACAAATTATATTATTATTATATACACGCAACGTGCTCGGGACGAGATTCGCTTAACGGGTGAGTCGTTCGTTGTTGCTGTTTTTTTTTTTTTGTGGGTGTTTTTTGTTTTGCGGTCAGTTTTATTACCTACTTTCCGCTTGTTGCTGTTGTTACTTCGCCGAAAAACAGTAGGCGGACATATTATGTAGTGCTTGTACACCGCATCACAGCTACAACTACTATAGTGAATCGCTTTGTATTAACTTATTATTCACATTATATTTTACACGTGTTATGACTGCCTAAACAGCAGGCGTGTTACTCCAATACTTGTCCAGTTTACAAAGCCAGGTGAGGTGCCTTATAAGTCGCTTACACGCGTATCTGCTTGAGCAACGGACAACACAACAAAGTATTCAGTAAATTGTATTCCGGGTCCGCGATTTTATGATTTTATCGTATATTAAGCCCTATCAACCTAAGGAGGGGCCCTTTTTACCAAAAATACCGATAAAAATTAAAATTGGTTTTTCTTTATAAATACCTAACATATTTTTAAGGCAAGTCGATTTTTCGAAAGTAAATTATTACAATATATTATATTATATTACAATATAATGATCGTTTTTAAAATCTAATTTATGTTATACTATAATAAAATGACCCATTAATAAAAAAACAAATCAATTTTTATTATCTAGTGGTAGTTGATGGTCGACTTAACAAAGTTGTTTAGTATTTTTTTACCTCGGCCTTTGACAAACGAAAAAAATAACACGATAACCATTAACATTGAATTACTGAAAAGGTACTATATAAGCTCAGAATAAATAACAAAATAATAAGTGAACAAAATTACACTACTCGTTAGGAATACTTTTAATGACACTCAGTTTTGTGAATAAAAATTTAAATATCATATTGTTCTCTTATATTTATTGAAGATATGAATTATAAATACCAAATTGGTAACTTTTTGAAAGTTTCCCCGTCGTAATTTTGGAATCCAAAGTCATGATGACGAGGTTGTATTATTCAATGCAAGCTATATGCAGTACAAAATGGTATAATACTTACGTAATCACGTGGAATTTTATCTTAAACTAAACGTTTCAGAAACCTCTTCTAGTTTGGAAATATATCAGTAGGTATACTAACGATAAAAATAGAGTTCATTATAGGTAACTTAATCGAGACCATATAAAAGTTGTCATTACTCATTAATCACAACAACTATATTTTAATATACGCATTATGATATGAAAATTAAAATATAATAAATAAAAACCATATTATTAGATATGATAAAAAATTATGTTTTATTAATTTAAACGTCGTTCAAGAATTTTGATTTTGAGATAATACTAAAAATATTTTACACGGTACATTCCATAGTTTAGTAAAAAAAAAAAAAAAATGTACCTGGAACGTTCAAACGAATTCTTATTAAATATTAATAAAAATAATAATTAAATATTTCTCTTTTTCTCGAGACAAAGTATAATAATATGATAATATTATACATAACCAACTTATGACGTGCTTTAAGAAATTGACTGTTATTAATAGCGTAGTCTCGGAAAACGGGGTTAAAAACTAATTCCTTCTCAACATTTTAATAATTATTTTTCTTTTATGTTCGGTTTTACCTTGAAAAAAATAACACTCTAATAACGATGTAAAACAAATGTACATACTCAGATAAAAAAAAAATCACAACGAAACCCATCATACTGTTACACTATATACGCTATAATACTTTCGTTTCACGTGGCGTATATTATTTTATTGTACATAAAGGTACTACACACTTATATATATATATAATTAAATGGTATTGGATAGTGTGTGTGTGTGTGTGTGTGTGTGTGTGTGTGTGTGTGCGTACGGTCGAGTGGAGCGGGCGTGTAGTAAAATTCAAATTTTTAGCACTCCGACCAAGAAACATCATTATATACACGTGATTATCGGGTCACACTTTTATTAGGTATCATTATTATTATTATTATTAGGTAGGTACCTACATCTTTCTTTATACTATTTTTTTTTTTTATTTTTCCCATACGAATCGTTTGAAATATATACATACATTTTTTTATTGGATTCGACCGTTGTCGGCGAACACCCTCCGCAGTGTGTGAGAAATGCCCGTGGCGGTATCGTGTGGATAGGACCACAGGACTACCAGGACATAAATTATCCGGCCAAACACACACACACACACCTCACTACTAGTCGAAGAATCGTGTAAAGATCTGTTATCTAGATATTCACTACCGTTGTTGTGTCGATGATTTCAGTCGGAGAGTTAAAACTGGTCCAGATTCCTGCCGATATAAAAAAAAAAAAAAAATAATAATAATAATAATCCAAGAGATTCCTATATTATAATAACGTACAACAATATAATATTCCGCCGCGGTAACAATGATAATCAACTACACACAACTACTATATTATATCATCCGTATGTATATAATATACTAATTCCGATGGGTTCTTTTTATTTTTTTTTTATTTTTTCATTCCGAATGAACGGGCAGGTAACGTTCATTTCCCCTCCCCCCCCGTTTTATCTTTTTACGGGTCCCCGTCCCGATCGCCGTCTGATTTACGCCCGAGAAGATATTTTAACGATCCAATAAAATATTGTACCTATATACACATAACATGTACATATATATATTATTACTTTAAGGTTTTTATTGTGTCGCGCACAGAGGCCACGTGAAACGTCTTAATCTCGACGGTCCCAGCTAGGTAAGTGTATGCGTAGGGACGGGGTTAAGCGCCGTCGCGTAATTTTCCCACCGCCCCCGCAGTGCAGTGGCGCATCACCCGCCGGCGGCCGACGGGGATGATTTTAATGTGTGCACGGTCTACTGTTATTGTGTCTTTTCACGGTAATACATGCAACCCTTTTCGCCGGTGGGGTAATTAAAAGAACAACACTGACGTCGGTGCTGTGCTACACTCACTCGCATAAAAATAGAGGGATCAGAGACACAAAAAAGGAGAAAAAAAAATTACACGATAATCTGGAAATTTATCGAGTGTTTTCAATTGTTTAATGGTTCGTAAAAAAGGAAACCCTTAATGGACTTTAAAATATCAAAAGGTTCAACAATTTATTGACCATTAAAAACAATTAAAAACTTAGCTTTCTTTTTTTTTTTTTTTATTATTAGTTCACTGTAAATTCTTTTTTTGTGCTCTTAACAAATGTTCACAATTAAATGTATAACGCATTTCAATTGCATCGCACTACCGTAATGCGTATTGTTCGCAAGTCGCAACAACTGCAATCATCATAAGTACCCACTCTTATCATTTTATTTAAATATTAGTTAATTATTATCAAAATATAGCAATAAAAATTAAAAACGATCCGTACTGGACATTCTATGTATTGTACGTATAGTATTATGATTTATTTTACCGCATACCGGTTTCGGTCTTATTGACTAAAATATTTTTATATACAATTAAAATATTTAAATAAATGTTATATACAGATTTGTATATAACATTTATTTAAATATACCTACATACATCGACTGTTTAAAAAAAATAAACGAGTTATAGTACTTAGGTACCTAATTTAAATTATAATGTTTGGCTATCGAACTTAATAATTGGTAGTTATGAAACTTTTATTACCATAGGCGTGCGCAGGAATTTTTCACAGGGTGTGCAAAATTGTTTTAAATAGGTTACTTGACCTACTATAATTCAGTTAGATAAATATTGTCTTTACATTATAATAATTAGTTTATAATAAATTTAAATTTTTTAGAAGCTGCTTTATTGATAATGAAAATATAGAAATAGAATATTAGATGTAAATTTAATATTACTATATTGAATAGTATTGTATAAAATAAAAACAATTATTAATTTCAGATTATTACAGTAGACTCTCGATAACTCAAAATACAAGGGAAAAAAAATCAACTTACCAAAAACTTCAAGTTATCAAAAACTTTTAAAAAATGTTTTATTTTTAAATAATTTTCACATTAAAGAAATAAGAAAAAAAATGTTTTTTTACATTCTCATTTTTCTGTTAAGACAGAAAACAGTTTTTCTGTTGAATCCATCTTAAAATAAACGGAGTTCTGTATCAGAGTATTCTCCTAGTTTCATTTTTTTTCCAAGTTGCCGGGTTTAAATAAAGTTAAAATTATAATTTATTAATTTTAAATCATATAGATTCTTAAAATAATATCTTTATTTTTTTATTATTGTAGACAATATTATACTCGCCGGAATTACAAAATCGTTGGCTATTTCAGGTTTTTTCTTTTCAGCTTTTTCGATAATTTTAAGCAAGTGATAGTGTTGTTAATTTTGAGCCATAATAACTACTGTATTAACACTGTTACACACACTATCAATGATTAAACGAACAGACGACATAAAACTAAACTGAAATCTGTTGTATGAAGTTACCAATGTTTAAGTTACAAATATTTAGTTGACTCTAATGATCAGGTTTTACAAAGTAAGTCATAAATGAATAATAATCGCCTTGCTAAACTATTTATAGTACTTACTAAATTTGGATAAGAAAATTCGAGATATTGAAAATTTGTCAAATTAATTTTCGAGTTAACAAGTTTAAAAAAACATTAAGGGTTACCTATTGTCATTTGATGGGGAGTATTAATTATTCGAGATATCGAGAATTTCGAGTTATCAAGGTTCAAGTTAGGTACCGAGAGTCAACTGTATATTACACGTCATACTAACCTACTCTCAATAATCAATTTTAAATAATTAAAAACAATTTTTCATCAAAAGTTTAAAGTAGACACACATTTTTACACCCCGTGCGCTCGCCTATGTTTATTACATAATTCAAATAACATTGTTTTAAAATCAGTCCAAAAATATTCATTAAAAACTTCATCATTCACCCGTTTGAATTCGTTTAACATTATAAGTTGTGTAATGTGTTATTCAATTTCGTATCGTTATTTAGTTATTTAAACTTGTTTGGGTTTTGGGAACAAAATTAACTATTTCACTGCAACAGAGCTTATAACCGAAAAATCAAAATCGAAATCCCAAATATATTTTGAACTTGTTTTAGTAAAATATTTATCGGATAAATGTGCTCCTATATATTTTATTTGCTGTAATACTAACAACCATCGTGCCTTAAAAATTAGTTATTGACACGTAAACGATAAAATATGCAAAAAAAAAAAAAATACGGTTTCATTGTTATACGGAGGTCCTGTAAAATATTCGTTTCGCATTTCATTCAACCCTAGCTATAGAACACGATTGGAGAAATAATTTATTAGTTCGACGAAAGCAATAAATTAACATTAAATTACTGCTAAGGATCTTCGTATATGTGTGTGTGTGTGTGTGTGTGTGTTTGTGTGTCTGTGTGTATATATATATATATATATTGGTACTTACAGAGTTCCTCCAGCGAACACGATCCGGATCCAATGACAAACGGTACTGCCGCATTTCCAAAACCGTGGTAAAATTTTGATTATAAATTATATTGTTTTCGTTGCATACTATTCACAGCCACGAAATATCGCTCCTCCCCCACACCCTTCTATCCATCAAGTGTCAACGAAAACCTTCTGCCTATGGGGTCAGTGTTAATCATCTTTTGATTGATCTGCGCTGAAATTTCTGTAATAGTTTAACTAGTTTAAAATGAGTTTTGGTTCGCTGCAGTGTTCCGCCACTTCCGCAACATTTCAAAGATCGTTACTCACGCGCTAACCTACACTTTATGAAGTAAACCTGTTACCTACTTTGCATATTACTGTTGAGCATATTAATTTATAGTATAATTTATTAGTAATCATCTGTTGTTAATTGTAGGTAGGCGCAGCTTGTTACTGTTTACCAGCTTTAAACACGGCGCGGCATAGGAAAATATCATTTGTTTCCACTAAATGATAATCATAGCATAATATTATTTTAATTGTACGTGTATCCTGGTCGGTCCACATAGTTAGTAACTATTGAATATTATTTTAAACCGGCATGATTTCGTCTTTCGATGAAATTATCATTTTATATGTATTCATTTGTACTACAAAACCACGATTTATCCATTTATTTGGAATTTCTATGAAATATTATTATTATTTTTTTTTTAATATAATCTTTCAGGTCATTTAAATTATGCTATAAAATAATTATAATAATTGATATCTATACCAATCGATGAACACTTAAAAAACACGCAATCTTAACAACATATTCATAATTACACAGGATGATTCACCAATAATGGTCATTGTACATTTTATACTCTAATAATGCATTTATTAAAATTCTGATTTTTAGAATTCTTAAGTATACTGTATATAGGTAGTTGTCTAAAAGTCTAATTTTTCAAATATTTTTTGTAATTATACACAATACACTAGGTTACTATTTAAACGACATAGACAATATTGAAGTATTCTAAAATACGGTACTTAAAAATTCCAAAAATCATAATTTAAATTAATTCATTATTAAAAGGAAATATTCCATATTAAGGTAAGATGGGGATGAGTTGTTTTGTAACTGGTTATCAATTCTCATCCTAAATATTAATACAATACATTTTTTCTTTATTACATAGGTATTATGTTTATGTAGTTACACATATCATTGTGTGTTATGTATAATTAGAAACTCCACCGCATAATAAACCTAGTAATTACATATCATATAATAATTTAATTTAAAAAAAATGTGTACCTAGTGATCGTCTATATTATTAAATGGCTAAACAGGTTAATTTGGAATACTTAATATATGTGTTAATATTCTACAAATAATTAAGTTATAATCATAATTCATATCAGATAAAAATCAAAATTACTATCGTTAGAAAATGTAAGTACTAGATAGGTATACTATAATCTGTTATATTATAATCAGTGGTTAAAGTGCCTTAAAAATGAGAAGGGTTAGTTAACAATTCGATTAATACTAACTATTGTTTATTAAGTAGGTACACATTAGTGTATATTATATTAATATAATATACCTAAATGAATTTGTTTTATGACAGTTAAAAAAAATAGTTGATACCAATACTCGTTAAAAACTATAATACATTTAATATTATATTAACAATTTAAGTTAAAAATAAATTTAAAGGAAGTTGAATAAATATAAAAAATAATAATTACTTAATATTGTAATTATATTATAAGTTTATAAAAAATAGCTTTCTAAAAGAACAAAAATAAAAACAGCCGATTTAATCAATAGGTACTAAATAATACTTAAAGATAATTTAATTAAAAAATAGGTATATAAATTACTTATGACAAAACATTTAAATGTCTAAGCTCCTATTAAATACCTAATAATAATAATTCTATTTAAAAAAAAATTAGTCGTAAAACACATTATATAGTAACTTATTAACACACAATATCACAATATTTAAGAAAATAAAATCACAAACAACAAATAATTAAATTTATTAACATAATATAAGTTAACACTTATTTAACATTCACCTTGATAATAGATATAGTTACAATATTAGATTTTAATTAAAAAAAAAATGTTGTTCGTAACAAAATGTATCAGTTATCAAGATTCGAATTGACAATAATTATTAGACTGTTTCAATAAAAAAAAAAAAAAAAAAATACAAGGCGCATATTTTATTTTATTGTTAAGGTGAGTGGGCTATTTTTTAGATAAAATACAAGCGGTGAGATAGAAAATTAAAACTGTAAAAATAAATACAAGATAAAAATAAACATATTGATGTACATATTATAATATATTATCCCTCTTGTTGGTGACATTTATTGCTTTGGGACTTACAACTACAGTGATTAACAGATCAATTATAACTTTTTTTGTTTTTATGTATATATAATCGAATGTATAGAATCCAACCAGAGAGAGAGAGAGAAAAAAAAATTACACTTTAATATTAGAATTGTAAATTAAAATCAGGGATTCACATACGAATACATTAAACACATTATAAGTTAATACCTGCATTATGTCACCCTCAAGGAACAAACATTACATTTTACATAATCCCGAATTAACAGAAAATAAATGTGATACGCATACGATACAATACGTATACAATATATATATTATAATTTAAGCGCTCGTTATCGGCCATTATGGATTTCAGGGTATTATTATACATTTTGTTTCGCTTCTGTCTCCGGCGAGAAAAATAAACATTTCGTATTTGCCTAGGTAGTGTTCATCCCACGTCACGAATAAGGTATATCTTTACAATCTATACCAAAACACGGCGCGGAGGAGTAATATCGTATTGTTTTATCTAATACCATAATCCATACTGAAACGGGTTAACGAATTAAAAAAAAAAAAACGTTCGATAATTTTGCGAGACAAATATTACGTATAAATATGGTTTTTGTCTAGCATTTTTTCTTCTCCATATAATGACATCCGTAACGATTTATATACTTGTGACCGTGGAAATTTGTGTAGGTTGGTACACTATATATAGTATATACCATAATATTTATATGGAACTATTCGAAAACCGCCGTCGTCCTCAAAGAAGCATATTACATTTTAGAAGACATCGTTTTGATCTTTACGCATAATATAACAGGCACTTAAAAAAATGTAAAAGAGCATGATAATTGTAAAGGATATAACATTATAAATAATCACGTGTATACGAAAAGGAAAACGGGCCAAGGCACTTTGCAGTATTCCTGCTTAGGTATAGAAAGTTTCGCGTGCACCTCGTTATTGAGTAAATGAGTTATTTAAATAACGTGAGCTCAATGACGAATCATCGCTTACGAAAAACGATTCTAAACGGAAACGTAAACTTCTATTTCTAAAACCATTTTATGATTTATATTTATATTATGAAAATATATTACAACAACGATACTCTATTATAACGTTATACGTTGTATTATAATGTTACATCGTGTAAATATAATAATATTATGTTTGTTGTTTGTTAATAACTTGTACGTAAATATTTTAGTGTACTGTAGAATAATTTATTATTAGCGTTGTATATTTATAACGTTAATCTTTTTATTCTTACATCATGATTGTCCATTAAGTATTTAACATTATTGTTATAACGTAGTTAGGTATTCGGGTGTTAAAATTTAAAATGTTATACATTTTTAACTACAAAATAATTTGTATGGATATTCGTCAATTTGACGAAGTTCGTAAAAATTTGAAATTATGACACTTATAGACGAACGCTGTGCTTTTGGTTTTTGAGCTGCTTTAAGAACAACTTATATGTGAAAATAAACATAAATAATTGATTTTTTTACACGTCATTATTATTGTTGTTGTAATTAATTGTTTTTGTTTCAGTTAATGTAAAAGAAAAAAATCTAACGATATTACAACGAAGAGTCATATAATTAATTAGGTAGTAAAATAACTTTGGAAACTATGTGAAGATTTTATGTTATAAGTACCAACTATACATATAAATCCGTTTTAATGATATTACATTTGTGATTAATTAATATGTTATGATATAGGTACGAGTATAATAATAATAATAATAAAATTTATTTAATACTTAGCAAAACCTTTCACCCAAAAATATTCTATATTTTCTGGTTTTATTATTATAGGTTTTTTATAGCTGCTATACATATATTATTATACTGAACAGATCATACTAAAAAAAAAAAAAGAAGTTAAAGACGATTTTATTCTCAACAATTACCATACTCTAGGTATCATTCAAATAATAATATTATGTAAATAGGTTATAATATTATGTCTTATATATTACAATATGTGAAGCGAAAAATGTATAATAATATTATGAGTTATTAAAATAGTTTTTAATGACAGGACTTTTTTTTAAATTTTTATTTTTTTATTTCATCATATATAAAAAAAACGCTCTAATATTATTGGGTTTTGTTTTAATTTATTATCTCTTATTACTTATTCTATTATGGACGAATCAAGTTGGCATGCTAAGAATAAAATCGAATCAATCATTTCTAAAAATTTAGGAATATTCGTGTGACTTATTTATTTACCATATTTGGTTCTTATAATCATTATTATTACTCTGTATTGAAAATCTCGAAAATGAAAACTTACTATTTTTCTATTTGGGGTTTCTAAAAAAATTCTAAAATATTGAAAATTAATAAATGGCATTTTTTTTCTTGTAAGCTTTTGATGCTTAAATGTTTAAAAATGATTGCAATCTGATACTGCCTAACGCGCGGGTTATTCAAATAATATGTATTTGTATAAAATGTACCGTTTGAATATTATCATTTTTATTACGCATTTATTCGTAATCATTGACAACTATAAAATAAGCGTAGTTTCAAGTGGCAAACGTTTATAAGTCTAAAAACGTCGGTTTCACCGGATTTGTTGGATTGTTGCATTGACCGATGACTCCACGACTTGTACAACCTATTTTCAAGTGGTATTAATAATAGCGTAATTGGTCGTTGAAGTCGATCTGAACGAACGTGAAAAATATGTTTTTAAACGGGACCACTTTTCTGGACCCGGGCCCGAAGGGGACGCACACGCCAAGCGCATAATAAATAATATTATAATAACTGTTCAACATCGTGTGCGTATAAATATAGGTATGTGGATGCGAGGCGAAAATGATCGGTGAATCGCCCTGTATGTATTATTATAATATTGTGTCCAGTGTATTATACCGGTCGTCATGTACCAGTCGACGACGAAATACGGTTTGGTGGTCTTACGTGTTTCCTAATTATATTATCCACAACAGCTGCAAACTCTGAAACTTAAAAGAATCTCACCCGAGGCCGAAACGCCGGTTGATGCCGCTCTGAGCGTCAAACGCTGTTATTATATATTATATTATTTCTGGTTAAAACGGAATGGTGAAAAAAAAAAATAAAGAAAAAAAATCGCGTGGATATAATACAACAACAAACATTTACAATCATAGAAGTATGCATAACAGTATTATGACATGAGAAGTTTGGATGTCTACCACGTGTGTTTGCAATACAACGATAGATTCGTGTATTTAATAATATGGTACATTAAATTGTGGGAAGATGGAGGTAAGTCATTTGATAGAGTTATTAGAATAGCAATATTACAAACGTTTTAGAGTACTGCTGTAATAGTGTAGTTTCAGTAGCTCCGAAAAAGTACTCATATCAGTAATAAACTCAAAAAAAAAAAAAAATAATAATAATAATAAACAACGAGAGGAATTATATAATTTAAACGTCAACGATTTTATTATATTTGATATATAACTTAGTTATAACTTGTTCTGTCTTTATTATTTTCAGGTTAAATGGAATTTCAAAAGTAATGAAATGCATTAAACTATCTACCGAGTACGTCGCTTAACTGATACTATCCCTTTGATATTAGAAAAAATATAGGTATATTATATGTTGTTTTATTGTATTATGTTTTATAGTTTTTTTAAATGACACTAAGGTTCTGGTTTCGAAACTGGCATGCTTGTTTCTTATTTAAGCCAAAAATACACTAGCAATATTATCTCTAGTTAAATATTTATAGATATATGTATGTATTATTTCCTCAACTAACCAATCGATTACCATTAAGCATGTCTAAAGCAGAGTATGCAGATGATAATACTACCTATATTTGCATCAACCACGCAGTGACCCAATAATCTAAAATTAACTAATAATAATAATAATAATCTCCAAATCATCAGTACTTACTATCCTTTAGATATATTTAACGGATAGTCAAAATATTAACACTTCCAAATATTCGTATGCATTATATTTGCATTCACCAATCAAATGCTGGTTTTATGTTTTTAGACAAACAACTCGACTCTATCAATCAATCAATAAATACTTACTACTGTGACGTGATACTATCTATTTCGAGATTAAATAAGAACACGAATACAATAATGTTGGTTTGCCTTTGAAGTGCGTTGGTTGTATAAATAATAACAAAGTCAAATTAAATCTATTGCTATTAATTATGAATAAATTGAATGGCATTAAATAGCTGCTATATTACATTGACGTGTATATAAATTTACGTATATATTTACTATGCATGTATTATATTTCTTGTAAAAACACTCAAATAGTAGCCATTTTATGTTTTGATTAGGTATTTGTTCTGCCTATAAAAATATGATTAAAAACAAAGAAGGATTTACTAAAAAGATAATTGTTATTAAATACCATAGGTACACCGAATCCAATTTTGTAACTAGTAGACAGTTAGTTTAGATACAACTGTATTTGAAAAATATAGTACAATATATTAAACAATTTGAATAATTAACAGATTAATCATAGTTGTTATATACTGACAACTTTTATACATATAATTACGTACTTAATCTCAAGTTAGATTATTGTAAGAAAATAGTTGTTTATTGATTCAGTGAATATCTAACATCAATCAATACCTATCTAATAGTCTGATAATTAAATGAAAAAAAAACATTTCCAGTTCTTTATTCATCAGTTATAAACTCTTCCGTTTTAGCTTCCT
Source organism: Aphis craccivora (assembly GCA_009835225.1). Classification (NCBI taxonomy): domain Eukaryota; kingdom Metazoa; phylum Arthropoda; class Insecta; order Hemiptera; family Aphididae; genus Aphis; species Aphis craccivora. Next base: position 34,312 of record VUJU01000460.1, read on the forward strand.
CCATATCATTCTCATTTTCATTGATCATTTCATTAAACGAATCGGTACACTGAAAACGAATTTATATTACATATAATAGACTATATTTGATTTTTACTGGTTGTATATTTATAATTTATTCCAGTAAATACCAATGATCCTAATTTTATTTTATCCATACTAATAAATTAATCATAATATAAATACATAAATACGTAAATACGGGATTTTCGCAATTGATTATTGAAAAACATAAAATCACGATAACTCACCAATTTTTCAACTAGTTCAGCTATTTCTCTTTCCGTTTCTTCAGTCGCTAATTCAGCTTTTGTCAAGAAATCATCGGCTTTTTGAGTTGGCTTGTGACCTAATTTAGTTCTTAATTCACGCTGCTTAGCTTCAATAATTTTTTCTCGTTTAGTTTCCCTCTCAAACATCTATTGATGAATAATAAAAAAAAAATTTAATTTTCGTCAGCTGGTTGCTTGTACCCCCAAAAATTTTGATGTGTAATGGTCTTATAGTAATTTGTATACTAATTATTGAACTTTTTACAAATAGGTACATAAAAATTTATATTCAAAAAACAAGCATATTTTAATAAAATATTAGAATTAAATTCAAATAAAAGTAATGGAAAAAAAAAAGACAAAAAGTAAAATATATAATATATTTATGAAAAAAAAAAAAAATAATAATAATTTTTTGATTAGTATACAACATGAAAATATTATTCACATACATTACAAATTATTATGAAAATTTAATTAAAAAATTTATTTTTTAAAACAGTTATCTTGCAAATTTCCTATCTGAAAAAAAAAAATCTATAATTGTAAATGGTAATTTTATGACATAGATAACCAAATTTAAAAAAACAAATGACAATCTATTTGAGAAATGTATGCAGAAATTTTAAATATTGATTATAAAGAAACTCGTTTAAAAATAAATGTAAGAGACCCCTCGGAAACTATAATTAACCAAGTCCAGTTTTATTATCATAATTTTAAACTCAAAACTTTAAATAATTCCCTGTTTTGAGGGGGTCACAAGAAGTAAGTGCTCTTTGTTTGTCATTAATTTTTGTTGATAATATGACTACGTGACTTACAGCTGTCAATCGAGCTTTATCATATGGTCCGGGAGTCATAAACCAATCGTTCATCTCAATCACGTGTGTTTTACCAAGGTCATCACCGACAGCTAACAGTGATCCTTCTTCATGGCAAGTAATACAATTTAACCTCCTGTCAGACAGCTAAATAGAACAAAACTGACATAAATTTCAATTCTATTCATTTTATCGATATTTCTATTTTACTATTACTTTAACTATTTTGTACCTTAATTGAAAGTATCGGATCTTTTTGTTTTTGTAATATATCCCAACAGTCCATGAACCCATCAGCTCTTGTCACATAAAAAACTGAACTTTTTGAATTACTCCATTGGCAGTCGGTTAATCTTACATCGTAATGTCTATAAAAGTATGTGATAAAATGATACTTGTAAAATAAAATAAGTTTTTTTTCGTTGATGCTATATAGTATTGATAATTAAATATGTAAGTACTTAGTCCAAATTATGGGAGATTCCTTTACCTCTTCTGACCATATTTTGACCTGCCAATCACCGATGGTCAAAAAGTTTTTTAAATATGCCGGATTGCGTTGCACTGAATATACGGGGCCAGCATGACATTTATAAGTAAATTGTAGTTTTTCAGAAGTTGTTCTACCCTTGCGGTTTCCATCAAACACGTTTCCAGTGCTCGTACCAATCTACTTGTAAATAATAAATAACAATGTTTTATTTTTAATTTTTAGAAAAGATTCATAATTTTTACAATTATAAGTAGGTGTAATAATATTATGGTGTTTTTCAATAATAATTTCAAATGCTGTTTTATTAATACAAACAATAATAGATGGACTACAATACTTTAGTATAATAACATTCAGAGAAAACTTTTTATATTAAGTTGACCTATGCAGATTTACATTTTGATTTTCTATCTTTATTTCTATCTAAAAATTTTAAGCACACATTATACAACTAATAACCCACCTTATGACGTTAAATTTAATTTAAAATTGTCCATGATTTTATACCCGCTTACATTCAGTTGAATATCGAATTTTCAATTTTCAATTTTAATTATTAAATTATTGTGTAAAACGCCTGTTGTGTAATGGTAAGCAATATTTTGTGTAATTTAAAACAGCCATTAATTCAGTAGTTGGTTCAGTAGTCAGTTTTTTCTAAGACAATTTGAAAAGGATGGATGATACTAACTGATGAATAAACTAAGTATTTTAATATTATTAAAATAACATTTATCCTGCGTTGATACTTTTACATACCATGAAGCGTATTGGAATCGAAAAATTGTAATCCAAGCAAGTGACCCCGTGAGCCCGGCCCCACTGAATCCATTCCGGATCGTCATCGGCTTCGGTTTTCAATAAATCTAAGACCAATACGTCTGTAGGTTCACTGAGATTTCTGGTATCCCACCATATGATCTGCGGAATATATCACAATATGATCAATTTTTTTTTATTAAAGATATGATCGTGCTTTATTGCACCGATACGTTTATTGTAAAATATAAATTCATAAGTTTGATTTTTTTTTTTTATTTAATAATATTTTAGTAAGTAAACATGTATTTGTGTGTCTATTTTTTAGATTTGAATTAGAATTAAAAACTAATATGGTTTTAGTTTGTCACATTTTACTTCTTTTTCGAGATTATGATAATTTTTCACATAAGTTACTAAATACAAATATATTCAATGACTACGTTTAAAATGTCTCTTGTATTTTTTAAAATAATCAAATTTGTGGACAATATAGTTTTATATTTGATAATAGATAGATAAATTTATCCTACGTGACCATACCTATCATACCTACCTGACCGTCACTAGATCCTGTCAAAAATTCTGAGTTAGTCTTGGATTGAATCCATTCGAGACTAAGGATTGAGTCACGATGACCATTTTTTATTTCACTGATGTTGAAATGTTTGGAACTTTTTCGCATGTCCCACAACGCGACTTGACCGTTCATCAAGCCACCCGCTATTAGCTGTCCGTCCCTGTGGTGGAACTTAATTTTAGAAACGGGACTTATTGACTCGACCATGTAATGTGGTAACGTAAACATCTCTATAAATTCAAAACATCGGTACATCATTCAAAGCATGTCTAGAAATAAATTTCACCGAAAATACAAATTTGTAAAATGTAAATTTATTGATCGAATACTTTATTTATCAAACATAACCTAAATCTATGTTTATCAAATAAAATGTAAGTCTTATTAAGTTAAAATAAATTCATAGTTTTTTTGAGATAAGTGATACTTTAAAAGTTTAAAATAAATCAAAACTATTCTTGTGTAGGTATAGTAAAATTCATAGCAATATAAAATACTTAAAAAGTTTAAGTTTTTATGAATAATGTTATTAAATTATAGAAATATAAATAACATAGCGTAGTTTAGATAAGTAATTTTGTCAAAATTGGAACTTAAAATAAATATGAAAAAATATGTGCCTATGTACTTCTAATGTTTTTATATAGATACAAGAATATATTTTGTGGGTTTTTCTAATATATTTTCATGCATTTTTATCCAATAAATAATTATTTTTAGTTAATGTTTATAAAACAAAAACTAAAAAAAAAAGTTGAAAATTCCTCATGTTCATAAATTATTTAAAAAGGGTTTTATATCCTAAACAAACACCATTTATGAAAATCGGAGCATTTTATCGACAACTTGCTGTGTAATATATAATATATTATAATATAATATATAATATATATACTAATACTTACTAACTAAAAAAAAAACATCGCCACCACTAATAATCTAGAACAGACAATAATCAAAAACATGGTAGAGTACAAGCATATAATGTATACAAGTTGTTTTTCACACATAAATACATAATTTTATAGTTATTACTGCGAATTTTATGTTTTGTTTTAAAATGTTATTGTTACACAATAAAAAGTACAAATTGCAACTTTAATTTTTAGCTGTTAACGGATATTCGATTGGCAGTTAAAAAATAAATACAAATTTTTATTAAGTAAATCATATTTGATATCGGGTTGTTGCACTCTGCAAGATATTTGAAATATATTTGTATATTATATACAATAATATAATATTTTGTATAATGTATATTATAATTTTTCAATAAAATTTGTCCGATTGCCGCAATTACGCTTTAAAGTTACAAATTACAATATTATGTTAAATTAAATTCCATATTCTACCTACTTATTATTAGTAACATATGACATTTATTTTCCATTCAGACATACACATTTTTGTTTTTGAAAAACAGCCACCGATATATACACAAAAATGTTGATAATGTTTATTAATTTGCGCTATAGATACAAATAGGGTCTACCGTTATATTTTAATCTGATAAGTTTAATTTGACTCATATACATTTAGTTACGATTACTTCGCAGTAATTTTGTTTTCAATCAAATATCCGCGCGTTTTAAGATATCTTAGTAACATAGAGATTTAGACGATGTGAATTCGCCATAACGCGACTTGCACCGACGGTTTTTTATTTGTAAAATATAAAATACGTTTTAACTTGTTATTTTCTATTAAATGTGTATTATGATTCAGCTACCTAGTATGATGTAGTAAAACGATATAAATAAAATTATCGGTAATCACTGAGCAATCTAGAAGGATAATTTACCTTTTCATTTAGGTATGCCATATTGGTTTACAAGATAAAACTCATTCTAATCTTTCTTATTTTCGTTAACACGACTCGCGTATTATACCTGCTGAAGATATAATATGTCGTCGTGGCAGTCTTTTTTGCTTAATTAAAACTAATTACTGTAACCGCTTGGTGGATGCAAAATAACGATGATATTATCGTAATATTGTTAAACGAGTACTTCCTTACCCGTGTCAAATACGTAGGCGTTGGGACTGTTATTGGGATCGGCCATCTGGAATCTCATGTCCGCGTAACTGACCGCGAGCACTGTGCTGTGTTCCGATGACCAAGATATGTTTCGCACCGGTCTCTTTGGTTCGCAGGGGTCTATCAATATCGCCATTGTCTGATGAGACGGAGTCTGTGTTTGGAATTCTTTGGTTTTCGGATCGGTGAAGTACGGTTGGAATATATCTATTGCATTATTTTGTCTTATGAAGTGTTCGGTGAGCTGAGAATGACCACAGGCGTAAATAAATAAATAATAAAAAAAAAAAAACATTTCCTCGTTTATTTAATAGGTTAAACTACGGCAAACACGTGTTTATAAAAGACGAGTATTATAATTATACTGTACACACTATGTACCATCACCGGTATGACTTATTTGTCTATTTATGTACGAATAAAACGTATTTGATTTTTGTTGTAACGAACAGTAAGAGGGAAACGTAATAATATTGTAACGTTCGCGTCATCGATATAATATAGGTATATGTATTATTATAGTAAAGTATTTCTCGAAGTTATTTTCCCAAATATATTTACATACAACTGCCACTGTCTTGACCGATTGCAAGTACAGTTTGTCCTTTTCCGCTTTCCTCTTGAATCTGGACACTTGGTCCGGATCGTCCAGGTTTATGTCAGCCGGCCAGCCGCCTTCCCTGTGCGAAACTCCGCGGTCGATGTACTCAATGCGTATCGTATTGGCCTATACACATCGGGTCAATATGAGTCGTAGGTATAGCGTTTCGTTTTATTCGGTAAAATGTATACCTCGTGTTCCGACCACTTGCTCGTTTCGTTTGTGGTCTTGTCCACCGGATTCCTCTGTATCCAATCGTCCTCCAAAATGGGGTCCGGCATCATGTTCATCAATATTGTCGGCCCGACGTTGTGGAATCGACATTGTCTGCCGTAATCACTCCTTTTTTTCTCGTAAGTATACATTTTCTACGGTTTCTAATACCGTAACGCAATAATTATCGTTTTTAATGAAACCAAAAAAAAAAAAAAAACAAAACAAAACAAATGACCGAAAAAATTATAATATTATTAATCCGACTAAATACTCGTATTTACAACAATAACTCGTTGAATATTTTCCTATGCGTACTAATATTGTTGTCATAGTCACAGTTTATTAATTATAACTACTCCGGTTACTTACCCGCGAAAATAGTATTTTATACGATTTTTTCTTTACATAGCATACGTTTTCTGAACATTATCGTATTGCTGTTGAGGTTTCGCTGAATGTTTTTCTTCGTGCTAAATACAATGGTATTCTTATTTTACATTAGTGAAGTACTCTGAGATAACGTCATATTCTATACTTTACACGTGTATATCAAATATGATGTATTTTAATTTTGATAATATAACGGTTTAGAATTTTGTTAAACAAAAATAAAGTGCTCCTGAATGAATAAATTATAATAATATGTTTACGATATATTTTAAGAAAGTCTGTATTATTTCCACATAAGTCAGTAAAATTCAAACTAATGCGTAAATAAATAAGTGTGAAAAATAACAGTAATTTTTTTTTAATATAAATGTATCTAATTAGAACAGTGATACCTAAGTATCAATGTTGTTTTTTATTTACCAGTTTGTTATTTATTTAAGAACATGTTTTGTATGGTTTAACTACATTATTATTATACAATTCCGACTACATAGATCAAAAAATTCAATTTTTTACCAATTTCATAAAATTCAAGTACATAAATAAATATATAATCGCAATGTATCATAATAATTGTATTAACTTACACAATAAGACTAATATTGCCAAAGCAATATCAAATAAGCACGTCATATTTATGGCATATAAATACTGAAACACAAAAATATATGACCCAATCATAGGAAATAGAGAATGCGTATATTATATAACCACTTTACTAAATGTAACCCCTAATTAATATTTTTCTTCATCATTTATACACAACATCATTGCCACCATTTAACATCACTTTTGAACGGCATCTGCACTCTCGCAATGTCGTTTAACTTGGGTGGGCTGATTCGGCACGGACCACGTCCCGAGGGGCTTGAACTTATTAATTGTCTAGGTTTTTATCTAATGTATCATTTAGGTTAGTTAAGCTAATACATCATTATGTTGATATAATAATGATAATATATATGTTTACTCATGCCATATCGAGCATTTATCACTTAAACGAGTACTTATTATACACTATAATATTATGTGGATATATATAAGTATATAAGGTATAAGGCATTATTATAATACGCATAACCTTATAGTATAATTATATTATTTGAAAGAATAAAAAATATTTCTCAGAATTACTTGTTTTTAGATTAGTACATACTATTAATTATATGTTTAGTTTTAAAATATAATTATTCGTTTTTTTTTTTAATATATTATATATTTACCTTTTTATGTTTTTTTCAATATTCACATATTTATTTATATATTTAACGCACCATTTATTCGGAAATTATAAAGAAATGAAATTATAAGTACCTATATAATATAATATATATATATTATATAACTTATGTGGGTTTGTATACATTTTTAAAAGACTTTTTCCAATATCAGTATTTATTTGATATATAGTTTATATACTTAAACAATATAATATAACTATAAGACAAATTATGTTTCTAATACTCGATTTTAGTAAGGCACGCTCAGTTTTAAATCTTAAATAACAATATCAAGTTAAATATGAATTTGTTGTATGTAAAGTTCTAATACAATAATATATTATCAATATAATTGCCATCTTAACAATCAACAGTTACAATTAACGTACACTAGCCATTGTTTATCAATCATGACAACGGTCACTATAATACTCATTAGTTCATAGGAGTTACTAAGTAACATAGGTACCACTTAAAGTGGGATTAATTTATTATTATTAAATACTGGGATATCTAAATTAATATCAACTGTTGACAAAATGTTGGATATTTAAACAAAAAACATTAATTTTAAATATTGGGATTTTTGACTATTACATACTTTTTTATTTATTACGCACAATGATGATATTTTTAAAATATTTTGATTAATTTTAAGTTTAACATTATGACAGGAATGTGCTCGGGATCTTTTATTTTACCCACGTCGACATAGACTTAAAAACCAATATGAAAATAATTCACGACATATATGACATTGTATAAAATAAAGAGTACATTATATTTATTTAAAAAATATTAAAAATATTACTTCTGATGACTAGTTATTCAAAAACAAATATACATTTATAGAAAATAATACAAGACGTGTTTTGTAAATATCTTGGCTGTCTAACGGTCTCTGCTCAGAATCGATTTTCGTGCTGAACGATTATGAGGCATACTCGATACAGCAGCGAGCGAATACTTCGCGGTTTATTCTTATGGAAGTACAATAAACATGCCTACGTAGTTCTGTGGTTCCTAAAGTGTGTTATAATACACGTACGATATAATAAAAGAATCCTTATTCGTCGAGAGTTAATCATGCAAATAATATTTATAACTTCTATTTAAAGTATACATCAAGACTAAACGGCACGCTCAAAAATACGTCCATGACGCATCGCACTGCAAGTGGAATCTTAGTGTAAATTTATAAATTTTCCCTCCGACGTAATAATATATGTAATAATAAATAATAAATAATATGTATTCATGGTTCTATGTTTTGAGGCAACAATCGCCACTGCCGTCGTAAAGTTTTTATTATACACCGAAAACCGAACCAATCATGATCCTCAGTCCCCATATACCGTCTATACGTGTAATGCGATGACGATGGTATAAATATAGGTAGTAGGTATGAGTATTTTCAAAATGCGAGGTAGCGTTATAAGTGTTTGTTGAACTCAAAACGTTTTATTATAATGTTACATAATATAGACGAAAATCGAAAATGCATAATATTGAACATAAAACGGCGAAGAAGACGTCCTTTTTTGATTCTTGCATAATACAACGCCGGTGCGCGCCGCGTGTACCTATACATAATATTATAAAATATATTATATCGAGTCGATTTCAAAGGGAAAAATTCCAAAATTAACTACGTAATTTATTTTTCCGCGCGCTCAAAGTGGTCGTATTGTAATTATTGTAATATTATTAAAACACACCGATCGCATTAAAACGCGGGAACAACTTGTTGTATAACTTTTTACGGTGAAGAGGCGCGTCCCTGCATGAATATTAACCACGTGATATTATTATGTATGTAAATAACACAAAGTAGGATGAAACGTTTTACAAAGGAGTATCTCTCTCTCTCGTGCATCGGGAAAACTTCAGATCGGCGGTTTAGGTTTGTACGATAAAACATTATAGTTTATTAACTGCCCGAAGTATCCCCCCGGAGTGAACGATCGTCGTCCTGGCGAAGGACGAACCGTTTTTGGCGCGTTGCACAGGTGAATATTCGCCGTCGTACCGCAGGGTATGTGAATATTATATTATTATCGTATAATAACCACCCCCTACTCAAACCCGTATATTATTAAAATTGCTTATTATTATTATTATTATTATCGTGTGCGCAATATAATTATAATATAATATACCTACACTAAAACGCACGATGGGCGTGTGTCGGTGCACCGCGAGTAACAGACCCGTTCAACACCTTGACAGCGCGTCGAATAACACAAATATTTAAATAATACTACGTATACAGCAGAATCGCGTCGACTGGGGGTAATTTTGTTTTTTTATGATTTTTATAGACGTTTGTCTTCGTCTAGTCGACGACTGCGGAGCGCGTTTGGGAGGGGTTGTGCATGTATATAGCGCTTTTGTACACGTTTACTTATTGTTCTGACGTCCGTGGAAAATAACGTATGATAATAATAATAATATTACCCATATATTTCAACTATATATATAAAGACGAAATTATACAGGTTGTAACTCGCACCGCTCGCACTTAACGTCTCGTAGGCGTTCCGGAGAATGTTGTATAAACATTGTTAAATGAATGTTAAGAAGGAGTAGCTCGCATCGATCCGTCCGCCCGTAATTACATACATTATCACAATAACGCGCGTTGTGTCATGCGGTCGTACGCGCGCGCCTTAAGGGACAATATATTTTTATTAGGTAGGTAGTATTATACCTACCTACCTATCGTGTAGTTTTAGTACGGGCGACGTCGGTCTCTCCCTCGTTATGAAAAATAAACGAAAAAAACTATAATTAAAAAAACGAGAGGCTAAAAAAAAAAATTCCGTTTCGTGGATTTTTTCGTTAAGTGGCAGTGGTGACGTTTGAACCGAACTAATTCTCCATTTGTTTCCAAATCCGTGTACGATACGTAAACGTGTGCGGTGCGAGTGTCAGTGTGTATTATATATTTATATAATATAATGTTTCACTCTACGTCGTATCCCGCCGCCACGCTGTAACAATACTGCTATAATTACAGACGGGACGAGGAGGAGGAATGGAAAAAAAAAATAATAACCGTAAAAAAACCCGGAATATAGTCGAATTCCTCAAGGACATCCATTTTTTCAGGTCCACGATGAATAAACAACACACGCTATTAATAACTACGGGCATGATACCATACCTACGCCGTGGAATAGCCAAAACCGCGTTTTTTACCCGTATAATATTCGCTCGAGTCCTAAAACGTTTAATACGCCACTAGCAATAATTTTGACGCCATCGTCAAGGATTTATACGGTTAACGTTTTCGAATCATTTTCGTGTTTGATACATTAATATTATGTTTATCGTAAAAAAATTTATGTTTACACAGGAGATGATGATCTTCACAACGATAACCTCTTACACTTTGTATGTGGCGTGCGTCTACACGAAATCTATGTATTGAACAAATTAAGCGATGCAGTCGACATTTTTATTGATTCAAAAACAATATTTGTAACAAATATTAGATAGGTACCTATAGGTTTACATTATTAACAATATCAAATAGGTAATATGCCTTTTTGTACATAGAAACATCGAAAAAAACAACAATATAATAGATAATATTGGTATAATAGTAGGTAAGTATACGTATTACGTATGTCACAATAGTTATTAGTCCAGGACACAAATGTATTTATTTTTTAATATCCTAAAACATTTTTGCGGACTGAACTTGTTTCATGCATTATGCATGTCATATAAAGAACTTAAAAATGAAACTTTTGACTTGCATTTTTTAAATTTTTAGGAATTAATTTTATCTATTGGGAGCATTTTTCATATATTTTATATTTTTATGATAATGAATAGCATTTGATTAGAATTATTCAGTTTGAGCGATTTCCCTTAAAAAAAATATTTATATTTATATTGTTTATTTTGCTTCGCTATATTATTTATGTAAATTGATGCCTATAATTATAATTTTTTCAGTGTACCAGAGAGTGAATAACAGCTTTATATGGTCTGACATCCGATGGAGTGAATCAGAAATATATTACATAGGTAGATTATGAAAGTTACGGTTTTATTGATAATTTGTTTCAAAATCAAAGCACGAATAACAATTTTATATATTTCATAAAATTTAAATATACTTTATTGAATTATTTAGCCAATTTTATTAAACTATGTTAGAACGAACACCATTTTTTTTAAAAATGTTTTAATATTAATTTTTGTAATCCATTTTTATCGTTTTTTAAAGCATTTAAAATTTAAATCGTGTCCTAGTGTTCTTACAAGGGAAAACACAATTGGGTAGAATACTAAAATACTAACGGCCAATGTATCTTTGTTAATTTCCTTAAAACACGACCGACTGCAGCCCCCTTAAGTCAATAGTTTTATTGATACGGCGAAACCTTTGCACATCGGAAATCGTTATAAAACGAATAGTTTTATCTAATATTTTATAAAATATCAATTATTGGAATGGTATCCGTAAATAGAGTCCCGTCGTAATTATACAAGCGCGTGACCACATTTTTACACGGATTGTGAATTATTTTAAACATTACATACAGAATACCATTTAAAACATTTAAACAAAAACAGCAATATTTAAATCTCGTTCTAAGTGAGCGTTCGTTTAGAGCAATTAAAAACATGACGTGCAAAACAAACAAATATCATTTGTTTTGTTTTCAAAAGTTACTTGTATATTTTTTTACTTTCGTGTTTTTTTTTCCATACGTACAAACCGACTGGCCAAATTCTCGATTTTAATTCATAGTTCTATAGCATATGATAAATAAAATAAAACTTTGGTAGAAATATTAGAATAGTGCCAACTGTTTCGACCATTATAGTAAAAATTATAATTAAACTTAGGAGAGGATTCATGAGTAGTTTCATTATTAGGAGATTGATTTATAATAATAATAATAATAATTTTTTTTTAATAAGTTATTGAGCAAGTACCTACTCGTACATAATTCATAATAATTGATAAAGCACTAAACTCAGTTTCGAATTGAATATTTACCTAGCTAATGGAGAAAAGAGATTGCCCTGATTCTCCCCTCCCCGTCACTGGTTCAAATTTTATTTTGTGTTTGATACAGATGATATAACGCGTGGAAAGCAAACCGAAAAATGCGCTTTATGGATATACGACATACGTATTCTATCGACCGTCGCATTAAATGATCGACGTTGGATATTTTTTTGAGTTCGGTGATCAAATTTATTAAATTGATGACGACTATTTTGTGGGCCAGAATTCCTATAGTATCTAGTAGGTAGTAGGTACACAATTCATTACCACTAAACGCGTGTACTTCAGATGCGGACGGTTTAGGTCCAACCGATTTGTTCGGGGCAGATTCAGACAACCCATCATAAGGAGAAGTTATTTACTTATAGAAAGTAAATGGACACGGTGATAAAATTAACCATGTCAAATTAAAAAATTGTATTTTATAATAATAATATATAAATAAATAGGAAATGTTTAAAGATCTGAAATAATAGATGTAAAATTAATAATTTGTTATTTTGATTAATTCGCACGAACGTAGGAATATAATAGATATTATATTATAGAATGAATAAAAAAAAAACATATTGCCCCTTACTTAAATGTAGGTAGGCAATTTCACTTAAATCTTGTGGTTGGATTTTTGATATAAGGACATATTTAAGAGTAGAAAACCGTTGGAAAAGCTTGTGTTGCAATTTTGCCCAGGTCTCGCCATTTTTTTTTTTAATTAGATTGACTGGAGTACCTATCATAATCCGCACTACTCGCTGTATTAGGTTATTTATTTCGTAACAAGCCGGTGCAATTTGAATTATTGTACGTTATAAGTTCTCTATTATAATATTATAGTCAACCGATTGCGAAAAGGATTATGCGTAAAGAAACTGTTTTTCGTAGACGGTTCGTTTCGTGAGCGTACTATAAAATAAAGCACACGGTATAGCCATCACAAGAAATATTATGATAATATAATATGTATCATGGTTTTTTTTTCCACTCTAAAAATGCAATGTTTACAGAGTTTCCCGAATATTTTTATTCGACATTCGATTTTACACATGAAATATGTATATTATTATTCAGTCGAAATTATACCCAACACTGTTAGCTGACGATCCTATCCGATCGATCACCATCATCGACCCGTACTCGTTTCATAATGGGTACGACGAAAATTGACCCTCGATGTATTCATAAGTATTCATTATAAATAACCTACCAAAAGCACCAACTAGATTCACTTTCCTATGAGAAACGGGGCTGAGTTTAAGAATCGAAGCACTTTTACTGCTCCAAAATGTGGTGCAGACACAAAAAATAATAATAATAATAATAAAAAACACACACACATATCATTGTAAAATCAATACATTCATCACTCCGTTCAGAATCTAAAATTGTTTGTCCTTTTTTTTTTTTTTTTGTAAAACTGGTCACTATCCTTATTGTTTTAAGTGATTATGGTTGGGGTGACGATGCTACTTTTCAGTACATACCGTAACAGCAAGTAATAGAGTCAAAAATCACTTATACTTATATTATATTACGTCATACGTTTAACGTGAGAATGTGACCGAAAATAATTTTGTCGTATTGTTTTAATGAATTACGTGATATTTGTAATGCATCTATTATGATTTTTTTTTTTTATGATCGTTGATACGTTTTTACTAATATCGATAAATAGTTTGGACGAAAATATAAAAAAAGAAAAATGGCCAGGAAATTTTCTTTGTTTTACCTACGGAAGATTTGAGCTTACCTCGTTATTAAACAAGTCACAGTTATAATTATCGATATTAGATTGTGAACGGAGTGATGAATGTATTGATTTTATAATGATGTGTGTTTTATTATTTTATATTTGTGTCTGTCACCACGTTTTGGAGCAGTAAAAGTGCTTCGATTTTTAAACTCAGCCCTGTTTTTGATAGGAAAGTGAATCTAGTTGGTACTTTGGGGGGGGGGGTCAAAAGTAAGAAATGTCCAATAGTTTTCAAAAGCGTCAGTAAAAACCCTAAAAAAGTAACAGAAAAACAGGAAATTTTACGCAAAACCAATTTTCGAACAAATCGATTTTTTTTATATGATTGCAACTCAAGTACTAATCATTGTAAATTTTTGAAATGTTTATATTAGTGTTATCTATATAGAGTCAAATTTTCAAAACATTTTGACTTTTTTAGAGTTATTTATACCTAGACTACTCAAATTTTCGATTTTTCTGAGAATTTTTTTTTTTGAAGTGTCGATAAAAAATTTTGGATGGCCAAAAAAACTTGAAAATTTAATACAAGGTTCATCATGAGTTGTTTTTACTGTAGTAAAAAAAAAACTAAAAATCGTTAGTCACAGTTTTTTTTTATAAGCGTTTATAGTTCAAATTTTTACGAAATCTATATCGAAAACACGAAAATTTGTAAGTAATTTTGAAGTTGAAAAATCATAAAATTGTTTGTGTTTTAATAATTTTAAATATTTGTTATTATTCAAAAAGTATAAGTCGTAGATATTTGAAAACTTTACTAGTTAATTAGATTATCATTTTCTTTACATGATATAATTTTCAAAATATTTTGACTTTTTTTGAGCTATTTATAGACGACTAAAATTTCAATTTTTCTGAAAATTTTTTTTTGAAGTGTCGATAAAATTTTTTTGGCCCAATCAAAACACTTGAAAATTTAATGTAAGTACCTCAAAGGTTATTCTTATAGTGATTAAAAAATTATAAGAATACATAGTCTAATTTGACACAATTGAAGTTCAAATATTGATAAAAATTCGTTAAAATCATGAATATTTGCAAATTATTTTGTAGGTATAATTCATACAATTTTTTGTATATGTACGAGTAGCTAAGAGTTGAAAATTTAATACAAGATTTTTCTTAAGTTTAGCTTACAATAATTATAAAATAACTTAAAATTTTGGTGTATTCAGGCCTTTAAAACATAAACCACCTTTTTCACCAACCACTGGAAATGATATCCTAGGCTGACAAATCATCATCGTCCAGAATCGTTTTCGTATACAATGATAACTATCATTGGATTTAAATTTAACACTCCTTTAATATATAATAATAGAGCGGTATCCACTCACCCGTTTTTATGTTCAGTTTGATTTTAATGATTAATCATTGCACATAATGTTTACGTAAAACGATTCTGAGCGGAAATAACGGAGTTTCAGGATTAATTCTAAAGTTACCTATTTTTAATAATATCAATAAGTAAGTTTATTATTTAGCACTTGTTTCAACATTTTAATATTTTATAAACAATTTTTACATAACACAGAACTTTTAATTCAACGGTCCGTATGGAATGACTATAATATTAGCCGTAACTGTGGCGATAAAGTTATTAAACAAAACTACATCAATTTTAATAATATTTTAAGTAGATCATAATAGTTTACCTATAGTCATAAACTCATAACTCATAAATAATATAAAATCTTTAAGCTTTATACAGCATTAGTGACTGCACGTTATTATATAGGTTATACTTAATTAATTGTTTTTGTTTCTGTTATAATTTATAAAAAAAAAAAGTCTTATAATATTCGAAGTTGAATAATATAATTAATAATTAATTAAGTAGGTACTCAAATAACTTTTGAAACTATAAAATGTTAATATGTTTTTTTTTTATTATAATTATTTAGTCTTCATAGATAAGACAATGCGGGTCTTACTGAACATATTATTCTAAGTACTATAATGCCATGGTAAGTATATGAATTCATTTTGATTAAAATATATTTATGACAATGACATTGCGAGTGATTAATTAATATTCTATCATATAGTGTGAGTTTAATAATAATTAATACTATAGATATCTAATACTTATTTTAATGTGTGGCGTCTAGCGTTAACTACAACTACTTAATGATTAATTCATTATTGAGGATTGAAAGAAACAGTACATTAATATTTCGATGACCTACCTAGCTGTTTTAACTTAAACCAGTTATCGACCACTTAAAAGTTCGTAAACGGCTAATGATTGTTAAAATGTTAATACATTTATCGTTCTTCCCAGAATTTAAATACATCAAACGAAATTCTAGTTTAATCTACGTTTTATTATTTTTATCTAGCTAAGGTGTTAAGATCCAGACTCAATAAAAATTCTGTTTATTAATCTGGTGATAGCTTCTTATGTAATCTAATATGTTTGTATTATGTGACGTCGTTAAAGCAGCTTTAGATCCACGGATACTTGTATTTTTACTGGTTTACTCGAATTAATAGCAAGAAAGCGAGTATCTGTCGATTTTAAACGTTTTTAATACCGTCATTAAACATGGTAATTGTTTTAAAAGTAAACTTATTCCAGGAACTTGTCCCAAATTAACTTGTTTTAGTAACCAACCCGAAATATCCCTAAGCAATTTGACACCCGAAAACCATACAACACAAACGTTAAAAAAAAAAAAAACTCCCTAATTAACCAAAATTCAACTTAAACATCTGGGATAACACAAAATCTTAATAATTGTGATTTTTAAAATTGCATGCGATGTGTTATTTCGTAACCACAAATGTATTTAGTTTGAATTTATAGTTATATTTGGGTATGCTCTGTTTTCAGTACCTATTGTCGTATATCAGAAATATTCTATATGATTTGAAATAATATTCTAGAACACGTCTTATAAATCCCAAAAAACTAGGCAAGTACAAAATAAAAAAATTATTTTTCCTGAATTACTTGACACTCACATTAACTCCAGTTACAAGAGTCATGAATGGTTGTTTAATTTTTTTATTTTGCAGGTGCTTGAACTCTCGAATACACTCAGTATCTACCTATAATAAGTAGTAGGTAACCCGAAAACCAAAACTCGAATAAATAATTCAGATGCATAGCCCTGCATTATTTATTTGTACTACGGTATTAGTTATTATTTATTAGACTACCAAATCCATACGGGTTATTTTCGAAATACCGGCAGTGTTAATATTATGATTTATGTTGCAATATCAAAATATTATAAAATCAACAGATTCAAAACATCTATTTCATAATATTAATATTATTTATAACGATAGGGTATTAGACGAATAAATATTATGTATGAATTACACAAATATACATTTTAGGATTTAATAATTTTGTGAATAAACGTGTCGAAGAAATTAATTTCTAACATTTTCCAAATGTGTGTTTTATGTTTAATTAATAATTCAAGTAAAATTTAACTACTTATACACATATTATGTTACATTAAAATTAATTAATTGCTTTACACGATCATGTGCGATAAATTTAATTTAATTTAATTCTATATTACTCATCGTATAACTACGATAAAGTATGCAATTAGTATATTACTGTGCATTATACACTGTTACATAAATAAAACAATGTTATAGAATTTTTTCCGATGTTAAAGCCGGTCGCTTATTAATTTGAAATTATACCAATCCCGTACATAATTATTAAATTTCAACTGTATTGCAGTACTACCGTCTACCATACCGTACAAAACCACTTCAAAGTGTAAATTAATTGTTATAATGGACAATACTGTGTAGTGTGTACTCGTATTAATTTTTAGAATTTTATTTTGATTCCATTCGTTTAATCGCAAAAGGTACGTTGTCCGAATCGTTGCTATTAATGAAATAATTATAATGTTTTGTTCTAACGGTCCTGACGCCCTTAAGCATAATTTTGTATATTTTATACAGTAAATTATTGGAAAATAACATTTTTTAAATTGTAGTATTTAAAAAATGTTAACACAATGCGTTAGATGTTGAATAACATTTAAATTATGCAAACGTATGTATTAATAATAATTATATTTATTATTTTTATATTTTCGATTTGCAGTACATTGTAATTAAAAACTACTTCTTGATAAAGTATTAAAGCTATAATAATTTCTCACATTTTCAGTGTAATTTCACTTACAGGTCACAGACACACAGAACCACTTACACACAAGCATTATCGCCGTAAATCTTTTGCACGCGCACAGCAACAAAATTAATTACATTGAGTAGAAAAAAGAACAGGAAAAAAACAAGTCTGAATCCTGTACACATTGCACACAAATGTTTAAAACAATAATGTATGGATATCTAAAAATGAATGGTTGATCAGGTTTAGAGGTATAATACTTGAATATTTAAAATGGTTTTAAATATTTTTTGGAACCATATATACTTTTATTGATAACACCAAACAATCGAAGTCTAAATCCTACTGCAATATAAGCGTTATTTGATAATATGACGTTTGATGGTAAAGTATTTCAGTGCGTTATGAATTCTTAAACAGAATAAAAAACACTGACTTGTGCTTATTACTAAATGCATTTTCTAAAATATTCAAACTGCATAAAAAGGGAATTTTCTAATTTTAATTCAAGTATATGTATATAGGTAACAGTGTTAAATTTTTAAGTAACGTTATTTAGTTAAAATAAATTATCTATAGTCTAGAGAAATATAAAATGAAAAATTAACCATATCCATTAAACACTCAAAAACGTATCTACTTTGTCGACAACGAAACGTTCTGATGGAATTAAGTAATTTAAATTAGAAATTATGACATTGAAATGACACCATTAACCCTAATAACTGTATTGTTTTTATAGAATGTTTCTACAATTTTCAAGTACTTCAGAATAGAAAATCGTTATTCAGGAAAAATATATAAACCGTCGCCATTCAATTATGTATGGTAATTTTTTTGATTAAAATAGAAAATTTGTATATATGAATGCATACTTGTGATTTTAGTAGACAATCGATTTATACTATACCGCACAGGTAATATTTTCATTAGACAGACTTTTTTTTATGAGAAGAAAGAAAGTGTTAATGTTAATGAGACCAAGTGGCTAGTGCATTTATTTATTTTTTAAAACTTATGATTACAATGATTACATATTATATTAGTTCTTAAAGAAAAAATTCTCCGTTCATTAAATAAATAAAGTACAATCACACAAAGATACAATTAAAATATTAAATACATTTTTTTCTGTATTTTCAAAACGTATCATATTATTATTTATAATTCAAAATATTAGGGATATAAATATTGTAAAATTTTCCGAATTAAACTGTTTTCCCCTAAGCCACACAAAATCTAAAAAACAATAGAAATGTTTAAAACATTACACTATTTTCAAGAAATTGAATGGTTTTTTGGGAGAAATTTTTTTCCCTCCGAAATAGTAAGAACAATACATTAAATTGAACATAAAACCTTGGCAATCGATAACAACGGAACATAGAAACAAAATATACATTTTAACCTAAGACCTAATTGTGAATAAAATGGATACTATATTTATTTTTAATATCGTTATTTTGTTTTTTTTTGTATAGGAATACATTTTATGTGTTTTTTAATTGTTTTTATTTGTATAGAAACTTCAAACGAGTTTATTTTTTGTATAAAAAATAGGTAGGTACATTTGTAATATTTTCGTTCTACGTTTTATGTACATTTTCAATCTAATTTTTTACTGAATCTTTTGTGTACAAATTGTTCAGTGATTGTCAGTAAGTTGGTTGATAGTAGGTATACTCAAATAGGCATAATGGTAGCAAAAGTACTTTATACAAAAGTTATGTAAAATAAACATTGAACACGATCAGTTAATGATAAAATTCACTACTACTAATGACAAGGGCTATTCCAGATGTCATTTATCTGAAACTATTTTACACATTATTTCAAATTAAAATACAACGCTCTGTCAACAAAAAAATCAAAAGTGGGTGTATGACAAAAAATAACATATTATTATATTTGTTCTGAGATACCTGAAATATAATTCAGTTTTTGCAGAACGAAGGATATAGCTTTACTATACGACATGATATTATTGAATACTTACTCATTTGTATCGTAATTTTATATACTTTAAAATTTTTAACAATTCTTACCGTGACAATGGTGTACACGAATAGACCAGCTAACATCGAAGTGATCTAGTAACCTAAATGCATCGAAAATTATTTATCACACTAAAACGATTCGTCAAACACGATCTCCGACTTTAGTGTTCGTGTACTTAAACCGGTCGTGTTACCAAAATATTTTACTTATTATTACAATATGCAAAATTGCTCCAACGGCGATGACTTAACATGCGATTATAGGTTACCCCTCCTCCCCTCAATCCGAGCTTGAGAAGCAATGGTTTAGTGGAGTTATATGTGTATATGTGTAATTGATAGTGAGTCTCGCAGATGGGTCGTTGGGGGCGCTTAGTAGTCAAATACACTTTGAGTTTCTGATGGATTTATTAAAGTTAGAACCATTGCTCATATAATATTCTGTTTTAGGTACGTGTTCTAATGACTGTAATACGTAATCACGTAGTACAGATTACAGTAGTACCTAATGGTTGATATAGTGTGTATGGAGTGGGAGTATGAGTTTTTTTCTGCGTGTACAACTTCATAATAATTTATAATATTTGTATGCATCACAACTTAAAAGGTAAGCAATAGTGTAATATTATAAGAGAGGATTTAAAAAATAAAAAACGAAATACGAAGTAATGAGATATTTCAATGTACATTTTTGTTATTATAATTTATAATTCGCAATAGCGTCATCAATACAAAATGTCGGTTCAAACGATTATAACAGCCGTGTAAAACTACGATATCGAAAACTCGAAAAATATATAATACATAATCAAAAAAACACAAAAAATAAAAAAAATAAACACATACATCGACTGCACTGCAGTGAACCGTAGTTTGTCTTGAAAACGAATCTCTTTCGGCGGCGTGGTTTTGGGTCCGACGACAACCGTAATAACTCTTATTGTGACGGAACACTTCCGTACAATTTCTAACGACAAAAGTTTCGTTCTGCCTGTCGAACCGGCAGAAGCGTCTTTGGAGTTATCGCCATAGGTGACAATACTTTAGTAGTAGTAGTATAAAAGTAGTGGTGGTTGGTTGTGGCGGTGCAGAAGGCGGTGGCTTAACACAGATACACATTGAAACATGAAAAACAAAAAAAAACAAATAATATGTAAATATAACGAATGCATGGCTGTATAGTGTATATATTATGTAAGTACCCTATGATATCGGTTATGTTAAAAAACTTTCCCCAATCATACATCCCCAAACATACATCGAAAAAAGTAGTCTTAATAATATGCGACACAATATTTTCAAAAGCTCACATTCAATCATTTTGGTTTCATCATAATATTATAACAATATTATTAAATGTTATGAGAAAATATTAATGAAAATGATTTACTAAAATAAATAATAGTAAAAAAAAAATGCAAAGAAATAATTTCTGTATAAAAAGCAATATTATAATGTAGCCAGGGGTGTATACTGCAAAAGGCTAGTGCGAGTCATATCCTTCTATGGTCTTTTTTTTTTGTTTTTTCATTATAGTTATTAGAAATCATAGTAATAATATTTATAAACGTATACCGTTTTTTTTTTTTTTAAAGTACCATCAGATAAAATACATTCTTAATATCAGAGAAGTTAAAATATACATTTTTTTTTTTTTAATGTGTTAAATTATTTTTAAGTTTTTTCATTTTAAAATCAAATAGGTTCTTATTTAATTTATTAATTTTTTTTTTTTTTGTTTGTTTGTTTATTTTACAGCAGATAATATCACCCGTGTAACTACGGCATATCACTCTTACAGTCTAGCAGGTATAAGATGTTTTCTGTTTGTGTTTGAATAAAAAATTATCTCGCGTCGGACATGTGCACGTCGTTAAATAACAGCGGGTGGACAGCAAACGTTTCGACGTTTCGTATATTTGATTTATTTACTCAAAGTATAAACTTTGATTTAGAACCGTGACGTGAAATGAAAAACAGTTGATTATATTTAAACTGCAAACAAATGTATTTCCGGCTTTTTTTTTTCTAAATTACTTTCATTACACATAATCAATCGGTGAACGATTTTAATCGGCGTGCGGCGGAATCGAAAACGAACAGATTTTTAATAATCGCGTCACGACTTATTTGCATACCACATTAACGTAAAACCGAACTCGTACAGTGATATCATTTTCTGGGAGTCTGACGACTTTCGGTTAATCCGTTTTACACGACAAATATTATTATTCCTACTGCAAAGGTCGCGTATCTGTAATATCGATTCGACACGTATAGCATTACACTGGGTCTGACGATTGGCAAAAACGGATTTCGTGGTCGTATTCGGAACGTGCGAATCACGCCCGACGGGGCTGCAAAACCCGTACCCATCGCGCCTCCCTTCCCCCAATCGACGTTACTCCGAACACGGCGGCGAGCGCGTCTGTCGGACGAATGTCAAATAATGCGAAAAGTTCTGAGACGTGCGCTTACGATTTATCGCTTTCGTGGGCGTAACAAATTTTTCGAATACGGTTTACGTGTGTGCTGCGTGTGAGGTCTACATCATTATCATTTGGATAAAATACGCGAGCTGCGAACAATCCAGGTAAATAAAACAGTCGACTGCGACCTGCACATATCATACGTCATTATGACATCGAGTTAAATGACGTAATTTGCGTTTATATTTCTAAACTCTGTACTCGATGTGCATATAATATGCACGTACTGTGTGAATTACGAAAATTGAAATAGGTACACAGTTTTTTCACGAAGTTCGTAAAGGACAAATAATACCTTCTGTGAATATTGAACTATTACAATATAATATTATTTATATTCAGAGTATTGTGTGCCCAATATTATTATCATTAATTCGTTAATTTATCAATATGATTTAAAATAAGCTGACAAAAATGAATTGCAGTTTTATTGTTGATTGCTCTATAGATGAACAGCAGTATAATTTGAATTTAAATAACATCACCGTCACCAAACGTTTCACCTAATTTTTCAGTTCGTCGTTACTTCACCGCTTTAATTACTTAACATTAATTTTACGAAATTCAACATTATTGACAATTTTTAATAGCCACCCACTTTTTGAATCCAATTTTGGGCCATCATCGTTACGTCATCGCAGTTAAACTATTAAAATGAGATACTATATTTTTGATGTATAATCATTTTCGGAAGGTCGTCGCAGATTAACTATACGATTTCTATAGAATATCTATCTAAACTATTTACAAAACATCAATAATGTATTGTTGTATTATTACACGAAAATTTGTAGTTTCAAAATTAATTTAAGAATTTATTCTACATTTTCAGAATATTATTTGTTATTTAATGCCGACTATAAACACGCGAGTGCAGATTATAATTAATATGCTTTTTTATGGGCTTAAAACCTGACACAGAGAATATAAAAAATGGGTTTTTGGGCTCACTTAATAGTATAAATTACTGTTTGAGCTCACACAAACCGTTTGGCGGATGCGTAAGACATGGCCTATTGTGTTCTATTTTGTTTCCACTTGTAATGTAAGCACACCCGTTGCGTAAACTTGTACGGAAGATATACTCAAATCGAATAGTGATTGTTAGTTGTTACTAAGATACCTACCGATATACTATACGGTGAAGCTTGCAACGTGTTTTTCTGATTCTATATTTTGATATAATGCAATGATCGCGTTTTGTTTTAGGCTTGCTGAGAGAAATTAAAGTTTTCTAGATCTTAATAACTGATATAGTTCAGACTGTTCAGAGGTATGGGCAACCCGGCTCTCAAAGTTACTATAGGAGATCAAGTTTTAGAACTTTAAAGTCTAGCGGTTCAGTGAGTACAGAAGGTAAAAAAAAAAAAAAAAAAAAAAAAGGGTAAGTGGATACCGCTCTGCTGTACATTAGTTGCCGTGTGGATCACTATTATATATTGTAGAAGTGTTAAATTTGTATCCAATGGTAGTGATTATTGTATACGAAAAACGATTCTGAACGAAGATGACTTATCAGCCTAGGATATCATTTCCAGAGGTTGGTGAAAAGGGTGGTTTATGTTGTAATAGCCTGAATACAAGAAAATTTAAGTTATTTTAAAATTATTGTAAGCTAAACTTATTAAAAATCTTGAGTTAAATTTTCAAGTATCTACGACTTATACTTTATGAATAATAACAAATATTTAAAATCGTTTGAGGATAAATCGTTATCGTTATACGCTATTTCGTAAGAATTTAAAATTCAAACGCAGTTAAAATTTTTCCTAC
Organism: Aphis craccivora; assembly: GCA_009835225.1. Lineage (NCBI taxonomy): Eukaryota > Metazoa > Arthropoda > Insecta > Hemiptera > Aphididae > Aphis > Aphis craccivora. Next base: position 58,863 of record VUJU01000460.1, read on the forward strand.
AATGATACTTAGAGTTTTCTCTATAGATACTTGAAGGAAAAAATATGGAAAACTTAGTGTTGTATTTTTAATCTTTAGTTATTAACACAAACAATTTTATGATTTTTCAACTTTAAAATTACTTGCAAATTTTCACTTTTTCGACAGATTTCGTAAAAATTTGAACTATTAACGCTTATAAAAAAAAATGTTGACTAACGATTTTTAATTTATTTAAGCTACAGTAAAAACTACTCATAAGAAACCTTTTATTACATTTTTAAGTTTTTTTGGTCATCCAAAATTTTTTTATCGACACTTCAAAAAAAAAAATTCTCATAAAAATCGAACATTTCTATGGTCTATAAATAACTCAAAAAAAGTCAAAATATTTTGAAAAATTAGCCATGTATTAATAAGAGTAACGTAAACAAGTGGTGAAATTTTAAGTATTTACAGTGATTAGTTTTTGAGTTACAACCATATAAAAAATCGACGTTTTGGTCGAAAACTGGTTTGCGTAAAAATTCCCGTTTTTCAATCACTTTTTTTTGTGTTTCTCAATTTTTTTGAAAAATGATGGAAAATGTTTACTTTTGACTTCTATAATGCACCAAGGATATTCACTTTTCCATCGGAAACCACCCCCAAAGTTTGAAATTGAAGCATTATTTCGACTAGTTATGCTGTACACACAAAAACAAAAAAAAACACACACATCATTGTAAAATCAATACATTCATCACTTCGTTCTGAATCTAAAAAAAGAATAAGGCTAATAAAATTTGTAAAAAAAAAAAATACATTACAGACAAAAAAGGTACGCGGGACGGTCATCATCAGTTTTACAACAGATGACGATTGAAAATTAACACAACGCGATTGACGTATTGTTTGCTTTATAACCAGTCGCCATAGGTATACTTCTACAATATTTTTAAATAGTTTTACTGATAATTTTAAACAATTTTCAGCGAGATATTTTCACTTCCGTCTTAACCGCATTATAGAGATAAAATTTGGTCGCTAATATATATATATTATGTATAGTCTAGTCGGATTATGTTCAGATAACCCGTTCCGTACCTATACACGATTGGTGGGTACGAGTACGATACGTTTTTTTTTCTCCGGCATAACGTCTGAAATTCGAAAATCGGTCATCATATTATACTATACGGGTCTATAATGTCAAGTCGACTTAACGTAAAATTGAAGATAAAAATATAACTTTACTTTGTACAATATATTATACATATTATATCGCATAATACTTGTATATTGCGTTTACGCGTATACGTGTATGGATGGAAAGGATTTGACATGGTTGATCACACACTGCAAGCGCAAACACCTAATCCTCTCCCACCCCCCCTCGCTCCGATGTATAGATTTGCGTGGATTTGTTTAGGGTTGCGGGAGGGGTCGTGGGGGTTCTATTAATAGGAACCGGAAACGCACACCCCGTCGGTATCACACTACGCACTTACACGGTATTAATATATTACAGTAATAAGATTATAACTGGCAGAGTGCGGCGACGACGACGCTCGGGGTGGCCCTCCGCAGACGTCAGCCCCGCTCTGCGAAGGAACCGCAGACATTTCCCCGAGACTGCACCACCTCGCCGCGGCCGTCGAGGCGACCCGATGAGATCGTCAGGCGTGACGCAAACTTGGCTAAGAGGAAACGACTTCGACGACGCCGTAAAAATACTACCTATATAATACATCTTATGAGCTACCATAATATACTTGTTAAGTATTAAAATATACATTTATTTTTTATTTTTGTGTTTCATAATATTATTATACACTTTATATTATACACATTTCAAGAAATAAGATGTATTTGACATTTATTTTAAATAATTTATGTTGCAATTTTATCGTTCAAAAATGCAAAATACTAAACATTGCTTGAGTACTTTAAACTTTCATGCTTTTTGTTCTATTGTGCTATTATATTATTTTCCCTCCACTCGATTTTGAAAATATAACCATCATAGACAATGGTTAGTGAGTTTTCAAAAGCATTTGATATATTTAAATAGGTATACAGTTCTATTTTTATAATTTTGAAAACTATTAGTTATGTAAAATATATTTGAACAATATATACTCCTCTTACAATTTGTAAAGTATTTTAAAACTTCGTTGTACCAACACAGTATCCGTTTTTTTCGAGTAGATTCTTTATCGAAACAATAACACGATGAGCATTAAGGAATAAACTTCGGGTGATATTGACTGACTCGATTATTACTAACGATAATCGTGTACGATTTTGTGCATAATAACCTGAACGGCCTCGGTGGTGTGAACAAAGCTAATGGAAAATACACGGGAAATGTTGTGTAATAGGTTTTGAACAAAAATATGTACGTCCTCATTGAGAATACACTGAAATGGATGTGTTAAAATGTGATGATTTATCATCCTAAATCAAAAAAAAAAATGTGAACAGAGTCGGCTATATAGTTAGTTTCTATTCTATAATGTACATGCAAAAACTGAGGGTATTTCTTTTTTACATTTGTATAGTACTGTACATTAAACTAGTTGTTTCTAATTACATTGTAAAATGTATATAACGACGGAAAATGAAATGAGTATAGGAAAGTGGTAAAAATAGCTTAAAATTAGTCTAAATATTTTTGAAATTGCGTTGTGTATTAAAAATAATAGGTAATAATATATTATTTTATGGTGATGGTGAATAGTTCTCGTTATTGCCGAATCGTTATTTTTTATTTTAATACGTATCCAATTTCGTAAGTATTCGAACATTAAATACATATACATATATGTATATTTATTTAGTGTACATTGAATTATCGATATTTTTAAATTGGTCTAAGAACAAATTGAGTATTCAAATATTTGTATTAATTTTTCAAACTTTTTGATTAATTTTTTCCTGTTTTTTTTCTTCTTAAATTTAACTCGAACATTCAAAAGATTAATAAACTCAGAGCTGTTCAACTCTCTCGATTTTCGCATATTACTGGGGTAAATGGACTTTCTAGTTTCCACGATGTCTCTTTCTATATATAATATAAACGATATTCCGATGGCCATGTCAAATACTGTGTTTGTCATCGAATATATTATATTGTTGTACCGTTCGAAAACGATTTAATAAAGTCCGTCCTATGATGCGTGACGATATGTCACGGAGTGAATTTCCCGATGAAGATTATTCGACTGCGTTCCGATTGTGTTCGGCGCGTATAAATGTGCCTATATGTATAGGCGTGCGCAATTCGGGTAAAATTGCCAATTTATCTGGTCCCGACAGTTTCGTGTATCCCAAACGCTTTAAAAAAAAAAAAAAGTATATCTAGGTAATATATACGCACCTTACACACAATGACGACATAACGTGTAAGCGAACAACCCGCCTTGTCGCATATATTTCCATATACGCGAGCACAACGGCGGTGTCAGTACGAAATGGTCGAGTTAGGTAGCTCTACGATCACCGCGGATACCCTTACAATTTATCTCGTGTGCGGGTGCGTGGATGCTGTATACATCAATAACGTGATATTACAGTGTACGATACGGCACAGGGTACGTCGAAAAACGGTCCGGAGATGACCATCATCGCCGTCAGACGTTTCGAGCAATCGGCTTTCAAACGGAACGACAAACTACAAAGATTAAAACGGGCTTAAATACACCACAATACCTGTAGAACATCATTCGGCGTGCTAAGTCGTACCTACGTGCTATTCGCTTTTCGACGGCACTGCAATACTGTACGTTATATTATAAGTGGTAAGCCCAGACCCGAATTTAGTACGACTGGGACCTGCTTGCATCATAACAAGGGTATAAACAATAAATATACAAAGAAAAAAAATCATTTTACTAAATATCGATTGCCCGTTTTATCGTTTGACGGGTTTGACCTAATCGTCTGATAGATGTGTGTTTGCGGTTTATAAACGAATCAAATCGTGATCACGTTTAAATTTTAGATTCTGAACGGAGTGATGAATGTATTGATTTTACAATGATGTATGTTTTTTTTTGTGTGTGTGTCTGTGTTCAGCATAACTAGTCGAAATAATGCTCCAATTTCAAACTTTGGGGGTGGTTTCCGATGTAAAAGTGAATATCCTTGGTGTATTGTAGAGGTCAAAAGTAAACATTTTCCCACGGTTTTCAAAAAATCGAGAAAAACAAAAACAAAAAAAATGACGAAAAAAAGGGAATTTTTACGCAAAACCAGTTTTTGACCACATCGATTTTTTTTATATGGTTGTTGGTTGTAATTCAAAAACTAATCACTGTAAATACTTGAAATTTTCACCAAATGTTTATGTTAGTGTTATCTATAAACAGTTAAATTTTCAAAAATTTTTGACTTTTTTTGAGTTATTTATAGACCATAGAAATTTTCGATTTTTATGAAAAAAATTTTTTTGAAGTGTCGACAAAATTTTTTTGGCCCTATCAAAATACTTAAAATTTAATGCAAAGTTCCTCATAAGTTATTCTTATAGTAATTAAAAAAATTATAAGAATACATAGTCACAATTTTTTTTTATTAGCATTTGAAGTTCAAATATTGACAAAAATTTGTCAAATTCCTGAATATTTGCAAATTATTTTGTAGATATAATTCATAAACATTTTTGTATAAGTTGCTAAGATTTGAACATTTAATACAAGGGTTTTCATAAGTTTAGCTTACAATAATTATAAAATAAATTTAATTTTGGTGTATTCAGGTCATTAAAACATAAACCACCTTTTTCATTAACCACTGGAAATTATATTCTAGGCTGACAAATCATCTCCGTTCAGAATCGTTTTTCGTATACAATGATAACTATCATTGGATTCAAATTTAACACTCTTATAATATATAACAATGATCCACACGGCACCTAATGTACAGCAGAGCGGTACCAACTTGCCCGCTTTCATCATATTGTGTATATAAAGTATGTATACGGTTCAGCTGTATGATAACGGAGAATGTATATTTTACGATCGATGGTGAAAAATCATTTATCACTGTTTCGTTATAATAACATAATAATAATAATATAATACTACGCACTCTTAAATAAGCAAGGATTTGCAAATCGTATTAACTCGAACCCGCAACGCACCTAAAAACCATTAAAAAAACAATCAACCGAAACCAACATAACCTGAATACTCTAACTTTAAGTTGTAATGTTATATTACACTATTTACACTAGTATTATAATTTATAAGACATTTTTGTACCATTTATTAATGAAAAAATATTATCAATAAAATAGTAAATCTTTAAAAAAAAAATAAATGTATGACTACGGACTATTTGATTTTCAAATAGGTATAAATATAATTAAGACAGTATTAAAAATACTTTGTTATTTATACCTATCATTGGATTCAAATTTAACACTTTTATAATATTATATTATAATAATGATGCATACGGCACATAATGTACAGCAGAGAAGTACCCACTTACCCACTTTCTAAATAATTATAGTTATTCAATAATAAAAATTTTTCTATGGATGTTTACCCTCAAAGGTAGTAGATTGTGACCAAAACAAGTTTGGCTACCCCTCACCTCTGATATATAATATATATCAATTAACTTGACTACTAATCTAATCTAGTTTAAATTTGGAACTAGTTGTGGCGAAAATACTAGCTCATTATTCATCCATAATTTACTATGCCTACTTAACTGTAAGATATTTTATCTACTTTTATAATATTGTGTAATTGTTTTAGATTCAGAACGAAGTGATGAATGTATTGATTTTACAATGATACCTGTTTTTTTTTTTTGTGTCTGTGTACAGCATAACTAGTCGCAATAATGCTTCAATTTTAAACTCTGGGGGTGGTTTCCGATGGCAAAGTTAATATCCTTGGTTCCGTACCGTCTAATAAGTAACGACTAGATCGATAATATTGTTCAAGTTATTATTTGATTTTCTTTTTTGTCACCATATTTAGATACCGAGTTTGGGGCGACTTTTATTTTTATAGGCGATAAGTTCGTTGAACCTAGGATATGACATCGGCCTATATCCACCGACGTACGTCAAAGGGCAATCTGTTTTTTTATTCTGTAAAATTTATTTATCAGTATTTATAAAGATGGGAAATATGTTATAATAATATTATTAAATTGTATTTCGCTTATTTCGAAAGTTTTTTTCGGAAACCAATTCGAATGGGTCATGAGTGTTGCCTGGAATGTCGGGAACCTATTTGGTTCAGCCCTTATTTTAATATTGCTACAAGGATAGCGATAAGATTAGTCAGATTAACTTAAACATTATTCAAAAATATTTACCATTAAAAACAGTTGACAAAACTACAATTGGAAATAACTACAATTAAAAATTAAATTGCTCATTTTTAATTGAGGCTATTATTTATATAATTTTTTTGTTTAGTAATACCGATCCACAATTTATTTACAGGAGATATTTAGTGTTCAAATTATATTGCAGTACTTATTAATTGGTTTATTTTAGTTACTTATATGCTATATTACAATATAATACAACATTGATTAATTACGAACCAATCAAAGGAATGATCACGATCGTCAAATAAAATAAAAAAGTTATATTTAAAAACAAACTTATTTTATTAATATAAAATTAAAAAAATTTTTTTCTGCACTAATTATATAGATAGGTTTATACATTTTCATTTAAAAACACATAATAATAATAATAATAATAAGCTAATCGTCAAGCTTTTCGGTTGATTTTAAAGTTATCTTCATCGCTTATCTGTTGATGTTCGTGTGTTTATATATTTGGCTATATATCTGTATTATTGCTGTCATACAAAATTAACAAATTCTATTCAAAAATGGGAAACTGCGTCGTAAGACAGAAGATGTTTTGTGAGTACTGGTGGGACGCCATGCCATGGAGTACCACTGAGACACCGGTGATGTCAAAACCATCGTTCAGCCGCCAGAAGAACGGCTCGAGCAAGAGGAGGAAGAGTTCAAACGGCGGCGGCGATGGTCTGGATACGACGGTCGAGGACGGTGGCCGCGACGTCGCAGTCGGCCCCGAGCTGCGGTAACTATTATGCGACATAGGACAAATCGCTAGAGGCCAGAAGACGTTTGTCGTTTTTAGACAGATGACGCGAAATATAGTCATAATAATCATATTATTAGCAATTTTTTTAATAAATATAACACACGGCTGGAACTTTTGAACCCTCAAAACTCTACCGTGACGGGCGAACGGTTGACTTAGGTGCTCTTTTGTCGCGGTGGCCGTCCAGCAGCTGACAAACAAGTGTTTACCGTACACCGATGTCTGGTATCGCTGCCGGTCGTCCGCACACTCGCCGGTGGCGGTGGAAGAGACTGAAGACAAGTGTCTGCGGTGACTGCGACGTCCGTGGCTCGGCGACAGCGCGTTTCACGATAACGACGGAAGCGACCACGGCAAACGACTAGGGAGCGGTGGACCTGACCATAAAAAATTGGGCAAACCTCTCTCCGTCGTCGTCATCACCGACAATTGGCCGGATGGTCACCGGACCGTTCTCCGACAACTGTCGAATCTGCGTCCGACTCACTGCCACGTTCCTCGCGTCATCAACGTCCACATGGCTGAGTTTCGCGTCATCAGTGTAAAAAGTTTTTACTAAAAACGCCAAACGTCTTCTGGCGCGTTGTACCATTTCGCATATTAGTTATCGATCAGCTCGAGGCCTACCGCGGCGTCGCTGCCACCGTCCTCCACCGCCGTTTGAACTCTCCTCCTCAACGGCCCGACGTTCGCGCCGTTCTTCTGGCGGCTGAACGATGGTCTTGACATCTCCGGCGTCACGGCAGTACTCCTTGGCGTGCCTCCAGGACTCACAAAACACCGTCTGTCTTACGACGCAGTTTCCCATCTTTGAATAGAATTTGTAAATTTGTATAAGAGTTAATAATAACACGACGATGTTAACTACACTCAACGAAACAATAGACAGAGCAGTCAATCGTTGTTATTATTGAAACTATGTTAATATAATAATTAGAAAATAATATTATACTAGCCAGCAACGATCTTTCATGAATCAACATTCAGAGCGTTATTATATCACATATTATTATTACTATTATTATTATATTGACATTTTTACTGTTCGCGAGCTTTTTGATCTGAAACGCGGCAGTTTGTTATATGTTTCCGTTATTCCGTTGGACGGTAATCACTTTTTATTCGTGATACTTCATAATAATATTACCTATATAAGTCAACATCTTAATTGATAATTACTAATTGAATAATCGGCATTATGTTTTTGCTTAATACCTATTTAATCTATTTTTTTTTGTGTCTGTGTACAGCATAACTAGTCGAAATAATGCTTCAATTTCAAAATTCGGGGGTGGTTTCCGATGGTAAAAGTCCTTAGTGCATTACAGAGGTCAAAAGTAAATATTTTCCAATAGTTTAAAAAAAAAATTGAGAAAACAAAAAAAAAGTGACGGAAAAACGGGAATTTTACGCAAAACCAGTTTTCGACCAAAGCGATTTTTTTATATAGTTGTAACTCAAAAACTAATCCCTGTAAATACTTAAAATTTTCACCACATGTTTATATTAATACATGGCTAAATTTTCAAAATATTTTGATTTTTTTTTAAGTGTCGATAAACAAATTTTGGATGGCCAAATAAACTTGAAAATTTTATACAAGTTTCCTTATGAGTTTTTCTTATCGTAGTTAAAAAAAAAATTAAGAATACATAGGCACAATTTTTTTTATTAGCATTTGAAGTTCAAATATTGACAAAAATTCGTCAAAATCATAAATATTTACAAATTATTTTGTAGGTATAAATGGTATAATTCATAAAAATGTTTGTATTAGTAGCTAAGAGTTGAAAATTTAATATAAGATTTTCCATAAGTTTAGCTTACAATAATTATAAAAGAACTTAAATTTTGGTGTAATCAGGCCATTAAAACATAAACCACCTTTTTCATCAACCATTGGAAGTTATATCCTAGGCTGAAAAATCGTTTTTTGTATACAATGATACATATTAATGGATTCAAATTTAACACTCCTATAATATAATATAATAGTGATCCACATGACACCTAATGTACAGCAGAGTGGTACCAACTTTTTTTTAATAATTGTTATTAAAATAAATTTTCCGTCTCGTATCGTCTTTTATTCAGTTTATAAAATAAATAAGATGTTAATTATTTAATATAATTATCATTGATTCAAAATACACCAATAAATGTATATCAAATAATATATATATTATTCTAATTAGTGATTTATTTTTGCCTGCTTGAAAAATATCACAACTCATTGGTTTTCATTATATAAGTTTATCTTTGATTTATAATTGCAATGCATAAAATACTCGTAACATAAAATTATGTCACGTGTAAACACTTCAGATATTGGTTTTGGCAGTTTTGTAATTAAAATTTGTCGTTTGAGATATATCGGGCTGAAAGCCTTTTGTTGAGTTTTGAATTTTATGATTTACTAATTATTATTTACAATTTTATGTAATCTGTATATCTCGTTTTAATGTTTCATTTTATTAACTACTAACTAGTCGATGCTGCGTGGCGTTGTCGGAAAAAAATAGATAATACCAGACGATTTACTTAGGATAAAATATTGCCTTATGGAATGTAAGCTATGTTTTGACCACCAGCTTTAATTTACGAGTCTAAACGGATACGTTAAATCCAACTATAGAAACTACTTTAGTTTCTATAACTTGCTGCAACGGGTACAAACCGGTAGAATAGATATTCATTCGTCAGTCGATAGCCTGCAACAACTCCTCGCAGTCAGTCCCCCTATAAAACGGACATTTTTCAAAATCCTTAGCATTAGTCTAAGCCGTAAGTTGTTTTAAGCAAAAAACGATAAACATTATTATAATCTCATAATATATTATAATATGATAATGTCGTACCCGACGAATATCGTGACTTGTGATTTTTCAAACATTATATCAAATCAAAAATATCTGCAAACTCGCGGTTGGCCGAGCGGCCAGCGGGTCAGGAAATGCCGGTAAGGATATTTGTGCGCGGGTGTGGAGGGGCCCGGCTAGCAGGCGGCCAGTCTCCGGATCTCCGTGGCCACGGGTATCAAGCTTTGCAGGTGCCTGGCCCTACTCTTGGTGGTCGGGTGCGTGGACATCCACCAGAACAGTTTGGTCGGGTAGCTGTCCATCTTGGACATGGCGTCCCAGAATAGGTGGCCCTGGGTGACGTCCACGCACGCCTTGGCGGCCAGCTCCAGTCCGACGCGGTCGGCCTCGTTCTCGTACTTCCGGAAGTACGGCCACAGGACGCACACCTTCAACAGGGCGACCGATGACAGGTGCGCAAACACGCTCCAGCCGATCGGCAGCGTGGCCCAGCCGGCCGCGAACAATGGCATTAAACCCAGTGAGTTGACGACGAACACGACGCTGCACAGCTGGTTGATGTGCCGGAGCACGCAGTGTGCCAGTTCGTGGCCGAGCACTATGGACAGCTGATCGTCGTTGGCCACTTTGGTCAGACCGACGTGAACCAGCACCTGACCCCCGGAATCGACGGTGGCGTTGACTGCAGGGCTGTCCAACACCTGCACGGTCCACTGGCGGGCTCCGATCGCGTTTAAGTCGACGTTGGCGGCCAACAGCCGGGACGTCACGCCGGCCACGCGATCGTGGACGGGATCGGTGGCGTCCAGCAGGGGCGGCTCTGCCGGGTCACTGCACTCCTCCTTTTCGGACATTTCCTCGAGCACCTTGTCGCTGAACAGGAACAGCCCCCGGCGGCCCGTCCACGGGTCCAGTTCGGTGTGCCGCCACAGGAACGCCCCGAACAGGCAAAGCGCGGCGATCACGGCCAGTCCGGCGAACAGGCGGTTCGTCCAGGCGAAGTCCGCGTACCGCCTCTTTGTCGGGGCCGCCTGCCCGGACCACCAGTAACGCGCGGCAAGTCCTGTGACCAAGCCGACGATACACGGCAATTGCATGAGGAACACTTGCATGCCGTAGGTCATGTCGTCCGGTGACCACGACCCGCGCACCCCCGTCCGACTGTTATAAAGGCACCGATTATCATTATTGTCGCGGTTCGTCTACATCCAGTGGTCTCAAACTCGAATTATTGCCAACGGGCCATGTATTATAATTACTTTTTTTTTAAAGTGCTCGTTTTAATACTAAATCTAAAATAAACAAAATCAAAATTTTTGAATAAATAAATATTCATTGCGGGCCACGTGTTAGAGACCACTGGTCTACATGATACCGCGGTGGAAACACTGTTCCAGTGTTATTCATATAGTCATTGTCAAAAACTGAGGTCATTAACTCGAGTTTAGAAAAACTAGGTTTTAATTCTTAATCCTCGGTTAAACTCGGGTTTAATAATATTGTATTATTCATAGTCGACATATTATAGTGATGGGCTTTTAAAAATTATGGATCGTCTTTGTTTTATTATAAACAGCCATATAGCCCCCGCAAATTTCTTGCGTATTTTTTGCGAAATTCATTGGTAAGTTCTTCGTATGGATTTTTATGAATTTCGTATATTTTCCGTTGTCTAAAATGCTAATTTCTTCAATTCCTTACGCGTCTAAAATTTTTTAGCAATAACCATTTTTCTTAAGTATAAAGTGATGCACAAGTTTTTAAAACATAAATTAATTAAATTAAATGATTATAAGATAACAGTGATTTTAATAATAAATAGGCTTTAAACCTATTGATTGTCTAGTTTATAAATCGGATGAGGCTTATCGTTTATGAATACCAAAACAAATAAATTATCTATCATTGAACCATTTTTAAACCAGATCCAATTTGATTATGAATAACACTGGAAGAGTTCAAAAACTCGTTTGTGAAAAAAATATTATAGAATTGACCGCTCAACGTTTATACGATAACACACATTTTGTCCATACTAATAAGCTTGATAAACATTGTTTTTCTATGGCCAAAAAACGTTTAGCTGTACGCCTGTACTAGAATGTAAAAGATTATTTTTACGCCTCACAAAGGATTTTATTTTTTAAAAGATAAACACAGTATTACGTATTATACAACTGTGTGGAAAACCAAAATATAGGTTTGTACTCACCTCCTCAGTGAGTCATCAAGATTGAATTATTATTATAAAACAAATCTATGTCGACTTTGAAAAAAAACATGCTCGTACATAACCCGATTTTAAAGGTCGTCTTTCCTGTATATTAGAACATTGTATTGAGTGAACCTCGGTTTTGTCGAATAAAGACCAGCAATATCATGATTACAAGAGTATAAAAATAATAATTTCTATATAGATGTAAATGGATGTAAATGTAAGCCATAAAATATGTCAGGAATAAAAATATTTAATATTTTTTTGGTTTGATGTATGTTTGTCACCAGAAAAAATAGTGACACAGTATATTTTCAAATTTAATAGCTATAATTGCTCCACCCGGTGTAGTTTACGGCTATTCTGATTATGTTTTCGCATAATATACTTTACTTAATTAAAAGTTCAACTCATCCCAGCGAGCTGGAAAATCAATTGATGAACATCCGAGTACAACGAACGGATCCGAAGCTTTCCATAGGCATTATAATATTAAGAATTTAAGAATTATTTATATTGTATACTTGTATATTATAATCTGCGCCTTGACGGTAAGTTGTATGAAAAATAATCTGTGTGCAAAAAGTTTGTAATCTTAATAAATGTGCGCGAACTAGGACAGCGTTAATAGAGGACATATAGGTAATAGCGCTTTATAAAAGTCAAAACTTTCGGTAGCACGAATCGTTTTTATCCTTCCGTAACGGTTTTGAAATTTAATTATATATAGATAGGTAGTAAAATATTTAAGTCACGCATTATATTATAGATTACCAAAAATGATATTTCAACTGAAGTTTGGTGTTTTTGGCTATTTTCATCACGGGATTCAATATGCTTAACGCCGTGCCAGTCATACCGCTTATCCAACTAAACAACGATTTTATTAAGAATCTCAAACCTGATATTGAATATAGTGAAAAGTTCTTAGGAGTTAACTTTGAAAACATTGTAGAAATATTATTCAGATTTAATGCGATATTTAATAAGAAAATAAACTAATACAATGAACTTTGACGATTTCAAATATAACACTGTATTATAATAATAATAATAATAAAAAAAACAACATTAATTAAACGACCATTTTTGTATCGTAGGAAACGCTCTTATCTGTCATAAATTTTGGAGATAAAAATGTTATAGTGTAATACATTTCTTTCATTTGAATAATTATAGTTGTTAAAAGTGTATTTATGTGGAACTTTTTATTATACTTTATATAATATTTTCAAGCTTTATGAACGAAAAAAAAATAATAATAAATAAATACATTTTATGTACATTATATTTCCTATCATGTTTGCGTCAAATACCAAAGCAATCCATGACCATTTGCTCTCACTAGTCACTACAACTGTTCCGTAGATTATTTATTTTTGAATTAAAATCAAAAACTGATGTTGCTAAAATATAAATATTTGTCCACTATTTAATTTCTGTTTGTTAATTATTTTAAAAAGAAAGAGTTTTTACCAAAGTACCAACTAAATCCAATCCGCTCTACCAGTGACTGTCGATACAAATAACTATTGAAACTGTATTTAAATTCAATACTGACAATGCACATTCTTACACAAATACCGGTATCAGGTATACTTTGCTTTTGTGATGTAAATTACGCATTATACATGAATTGTATTTATCGAGGCGAAAAATGTGTGTAGGTAGGTACCTAATTTTATTTATAAACGATGGTTAACAAAAAAAAATTGTTTAATAATTCATTATTGCAAACTCAATGATAAGTAAATACTAAAACGATTTAAAGTGGATTGAGAAGATTTTTTTTTTACCAAAACATTAGTAAAACCGCAATATTATTATTGTTCGCTTTTATTTACTATAAAAAAAGTATTTGATCGCGACACTCGATGAAGTATTTACAAAATATCCCAGAAAGTTTCATCCGAATAAAAATAAAAGTAAATTTGAAAATCATATTCCTTCTTAAAATAATACAATTGACTTTGTCCGCAGATATGTATGGAACGAATGATATACATCGTACTTTTGTTAATATCTGCGGTGTGTTCTGCCGTCGCATAACATACCACCTATATTATATAATACCAATTCATAAATACTATGGGGAAAAATAAATATCTAAACTAGTCGCATTATATTATAATTCTGTTGTGAACAAACCCGAAATCCTTAATAATTCCTAGAAATGTATTTCACGTAGATGTATGTATATAGATTTTTGAGTAGCTGTTATAATATACGGCCGCTGCCGAAACAATAAAGTCTCAGAAGATCGTATTTCCGTAAAAGGTTTTTTTGTTTTTTTTTTTTTTTTTTTTTTTATCATCTAAGCCATAAACTAGTTGTTGGATTAAGCTTAAAACGCATATAATACGCGTGTATTCGCAGTATTTTTTATTTCTGTTTATACATTTAACCACTCCAATATCGCCGTCCCCCCCCCAGAGCTATATTTTTGTTTTTAATCATTACCTTCTCGAATTACGTACACAAAAACAATAAACTGTATAATATATATGTAGGTACTGATATAGTAAACTTATACTTTGCTTGATCAATACCAAGTTTTTAGCTTTAGTCTTAACACTGTTTGACGCAAGTCAAACACAATCATACAATACCTATACTGTGTTGTACACGCACTGTTTATAAGTTAGCATTAATTGAATAATATTATAGGTATTTCAGCAGTGGCGTATTTTAGGTTTTTCCGCCTATAGGCACTTTCCAATTCACCACCTCCCCCTCCATCATTCCTAAAATTATTTAAATACACAATTTGTTATATTATAATAATATTATATAATAAAACATTAAATTAATTACACGTTACCTATATCTTTTTTTGCAATTTACAAATTAATTATATTTAAAATTGTTTTTTCTACTTAACCTAACCTACTAGTTTGTACTTTGTTGCATATGTGTATAATATAGTAGGTGCATGTAGATAGCTGTTTAATTTTGAACGAACAAAAAGTTAGTTAAATTTGATTTCATCAAATGAAAAATACTTTAAAATCGTTAAAATTTGTCACCCTCCAATAATATCGCCGCTCTAGGTCCGGGCCTATAGGGCTTGTGCCTAAATACGCCTCTGGGTATTTGTTTAGACTTAGTATGAAAAACTAAAAAATAACCGCCTTATCGCTATACAAGTAAACTAGATATGGTGAAAAATGCTGTAATAATGTAATAATTAATTACATTTTTCATTGCCAGATAAAAAACTCGATGTAAATACAATTTTAAATTGGTTCTTAATTATAATGGTTAAACATCTATAATTATTGAAACGTGTTTACATTCGCCATAAACATGTAACCAAGCGCTATTTAAAGCGATTAGGTAGGTGCTAGGTACCTAACTATAATGTTAAAGTGTTGTTATAATATTATTTTCTTCGAAATTCTTCACAACATGTAATACGAAAAGTATATATATCTGAGTATAAAATAACGTATTCGTTTTTACCTAATTATAAAAAAAAGTGTAAACGCGAAACTTAATAATAATATTATGAAAAAGTGTTTTTTCTGTTTTTAATCGACATATTTGTTATAGGTACTTGGCCGGTGCCAATAAAGTAAATATCTTACAATAATTTACTTCATATTATTATAAAATATTTTATTATTTGTTATTTACTACCTATACAATTTAATCAATATTTTTCATTAAAATGTTGACTTGTTAAAATATATTTAATTAAAATATATGCCATTCCTAAGGTCCTACGGTTCGTCTTTAACACGGTATATACCGGGAAAGAAGTTTAATGGCATAACAATGTTATCTATAGAACAATTTTTCCTCTGTGCAATTTATAGAAATCTCTGTATAGAACGTATCGTTAAGAAAATAGAGAACACATAAATAAAACATTATTACCTACTAAATTTTTCGAAAATCAAATAAAAAGTAAAATATTATAGTACCGGTCGATCGAAACAGTTAGCTTAAAGTATTACCAGTAATCATTTAAGGCGTATATAATACACATTTTACAATACTTAAACACTGATATTATGAGAAAAAATAAAATAAACACGTACAAACATCTTATACGGTACAAAAGCTCTGAATAAGACACTACAGACGGATCGATTATTGTCGTTCATTATTATGGAGTATTATATTAATTACTCACTACGAACCATTAAAATATAATGTTGAAATATTTCTAAATTATCATCTAATAAAAAGAACGGTTTGAGTAGGTACCTATTTTGCTTACTAATTAATCACTCAATTAAATTAAAACCTAAAAAATTATGAATTATTTATTTACAATGCCAAAAACCAAATGATTTTTTTTTTTTAGATTCATTTGACGTTGATAACGCATGATAAATATATCCTTTATAAAGACAAATACATGCAAATGATATTACATATAATTTCAAATGTTTGACTAAATGTATCAAATTTACTAAAAGCTTAAAATTATTTTTATTGTTAAAATTATTAATTGAGTAAAAAAATTAATTATGTGTTAAATATTTAAAATTTTTATTTTTACTTTTTGAATTAAACTTAAATAAATATGTTTATAATTTCGTTTTTTACACATAAACTTTAAACTTCAAAGCAGTCAATAAAAAATAAATTATGATAGTTTGGTTTCAGTATCAAATATCTATAAAGATTAATCATCGATACTCCTATCTAACTATAAATATAATGAACAACAGTACAGGATTAAAAATAATGCAGGTAATCCATTTTATAATTATTAAGATTTTTATTTAGACACTTATTGTTAAATTAAATTCAACTGGGGAAGTTCCACCAAAAGTCTAGTCCTGATTACTCACTTATGCGTATAGATTGCATATAGTTATATTTAATAGAAAAAAAAATAATAATATTTTTTGACTTGATTTTAATTATAACTCATACAGACTCTCATTTTAATTTATAAGAATGATTTACTTGTAGAAGTAATCAATATTATTTACCTAAATTTGTATAAATACGACATTGTGTAAGCAGTGAAAAGTATGTGTTACAATAGATGAATACATTTACCGGTACTAAATTCCAAATAAATCAATTTCCTTCACAAATACTTACTTAAATAAATTTAAAGTTTAATACCTAAATGGATTTCAAATTATTCTCAAGACAAATCGTTCATCAGTATTTTAAGTAATCGAATTTTATTTTATGTATTTTGTTTTTGTTGATTGTCTTCAATATTGATTCGAAACAAATAAATAATTTGAACTAAATGCCTTCAATACTGTTTTTAAAACATCTTCGAATTGTGATAAACCAGACAATGTAACCATTTACATACATAACGAAAACAAACAATAATTAAAACAATAAATTCAGTAGTTTTGTACTGTTTTATTTTAAATAACATTTTGATGATTCAAGATTGTCTATTTAATATTTAGACTATTTATAAGTTCATAAATTAAAAAAAAAGTTAAAACGCAAAGCTAATTTTAATAACAATCTACTTGTATTTCTTATTAACTATTAACTTTAAGAGTTACTATTTTTATACACTAACGTATTAATTAAAAGTTAATTTTGTGTAAAGTTATCTAAGTTATGAAAACTTTTAAATATATTTACTTATTTTGTAACTTTAGGTATTTCCTCCTCAAACTTAGACTAAATAAATTATATTTGAATTTAATTATTACCTAACTATTAACCTATTGAAAAACAAAATCATGTTAATTTGGACGAGATTTCGCTGTTACAATATTTTGATTTAAGTTTCTAACGAACAACGTTACCCATATTATAATTATAACCGTTTCAATCATATTTATATTTCAATCGGTGTCCAACTACTAGTCGTCTCCGAGTATTATCGATATACAATTAAATAAAATTAATATTTTTTTATTTATTCTATTATTAAATTATTCTCTAATGTTTTTCACGTATTTTTCTCAACACAAACAAAACGCTTTTTTTTGCGAACAAAAGTTTTCAAAATTATTGTAAAATCATATAATTGTACACGACACAAGATAATCAAAAATAGCTAGAAATAGTCTTGAACGTTCAGCCATGCGTTGATTTCCGGCAAATTATGTGGACAAAACTCACACATATGAGGCCGTACCCATTTGAAAATAATAATAATAATGAAATCAAACATTTACCAGCTCGAATGCGTTTCGGCCATAAATTTCGTCTGTTGATCCGCACTGGTGCGTGGTGACGCCGTAAAAACGACTATACAGTATAGACAGTGTAGTACACACAATGTTTGTGTACATAATCGTATAATAATATTTAGGTAGGTACAGTGACAGTGTGTATACATTAACATATTATCAACAACAGTGAAAACTCTCGTTAACAATGAAACGTTATTATTTCGGAAAAATCCTATGATTCCTGTACGTGTATACATAATACATATATTACGAATATTCAATTTTCAGAAAATGCGCTGAAGAATTTTTTTTTAAAAATATCAATAAATAACTATATTTATCTATTTTCGTTGCCATTGTTTGTCATTTTACCACGATTTATGTACTTTTGTCAAAAATACAATTCAATAACAAATAAATACGTATTATTACAGATATTATAATATTGTAAGTATATTATAGTTTGTATTTATATTGTCTCTTAAAAAAAAAATAATAAAATAAAATATACACATATTTAATTTTAATAAATATTCGTCTTACTCGTTCGTTACAAATATAATAATGGTTATTCTGGTCGGACACAAATAGTTTGAGTGAATTCACTTTTAAAAAAGGGTTTGGTGTACCTATTTAATTATTATTGGATATAGATACGTTATGAACATTTTATTGTTAAAAAAAAAAACAAACATATACGTGTTTTTTTTGTCGGTAAACCTATTCTGTATGCATACCTACTTCTTCAGTTATTTTTTAATTAAAATTTTATAAAGTCAATATAATGACATTATATTCATTGGAATGCAAACGGTTATTCGAATGCGCGTAACATCGCTTTCGGGCTGCAGTCTTCGAGTTCACATATTTTCATTTAACGCATGCGTTTTATAATCTATAATCTGATAACATAAATAAAACAATCCTGTTAAAAAACCGTTTTATATTATTATGACCTCGGAGGGACCAGAGTTATAATGGTACTGTTGTTGTAGTTATATTGCGACCGATAGTTCATAACAAGCGTTTTTTTTGCTTTTTTAACTTGTGTTTATGCATCAAAACGTTTTTAATTGACCATTATAATAATATCAAGTTAGCAGCTTGCTACTAGAAGAATGTGATAAAGTAATTCATACATTTTTTTTATGACGCGTTTCCTTGACATTCGTATAAAAACAAAACATACGATTGAGACTGCAAGTCCAATAAACATTATCGTTTGAACACAATAATGGATAGATTAAAATCTAATTAAAAAAATATCAAAGTCTACATTTGATATTGCAGTGTGTTCCGCACTATAAGTACCTACTTACTGCTTTATAATATGACATCGCTGGTCAATCTCTGACGCAATAATATTTAAGCGTCTACGAGTATTAAATCCCGTGTAGGTATTACTGTGATGATATATATTGCAGTGATTCCCAAACTGTTTATGTTTACCGCCCACTTGTAAAAATAAAAATGACAGACGCCTCCCTACCATAAAAAATAATGTATTGGTAGGTACATAAGTAAGCGATAACTAATTAATTAAGCTTTTAACTTTCATCGCCCCCCCCCCCCTGGATAGCCCTAAGGGGCGATATTGGTCACTTTGGGAAACGCTGTGATATAGCAATGGCGATAATATGTATAAAATAATACCGAGTGGTTCTCAATAATAATTCAATCGTTTATTAACACATCGTCTTATTATCGGTTTCGTATTTTTATCCCAGCCCCTGTGTATAAAACCAGACTGTTCGGAAGGAAGTACCTATCGCATATTTATTGCAATGTTTTACGGTGACTGTTTCACGCGTTTGGTTTCTGATCCGACCTTACTTGGCCGACCGGCGTGTGTTTGATGATGTCTTTGCTTCTATCGCTGATCTATCCGCGTATTCGTACATAACATATAAACGACCATCAATAACCATAATTTATTATGATCGGTATTATATATAATATATATTCATACATCAGTGCATGACAAGGATAGCGTTTTATATGCGAGTATAGACGTTTACTTCTGAATAACTCGTACGGCCCGAAATCTCCCCCCCCCATCTTTCCATCACGCGCACTATTTCGAATAATACAGCGATTTTCGTTTGAAACCTGACCAACCGTGTCGGACAATATTATGGAGTAGGAAATTTTATTCGCCACCTCTTTTGAATACCGCCAGAGCGGAAAATCGAGCTGGTTAGATTTTTTTTTTTTTTTTTACAAATTCATAATTCACGATATACAAGTAGGTATAATGTATTGATAATAATAATAATAATAATAATAATACTCAAAAGTGATTGATTTCTAGTTATATCTATTCAATACTATATATTATATATTGTAATGAATAGTTTCGCACTGAAAATACCTACCGGATTTGTGTGTGTGTGTGTTTTTTATTATTACTGCAACACTATTCATAACAAAAACTGGACATGGCATGTAACGCATTACAATTATTCAATATCATAATAAAACACAATATCTGTTATATTATATCGACAAAACCAATTTATGTTTATACGTACATATTATATCGGTAAAAATATTGAATACCTAGTAAATTACGCGAGTGGAATACACGCAACATATATTGTATGAAAATATTTTAATTCGGCTAACTGTTAGTTATACACTAGAGTATACACTCGTACTGTATATAGTATATACATTATACAGATACATGTATCATAAAACATAGGTAAAATAATATTACGTAATTAATAACAAATATAAATGATATAAATGACGTTTTTCTAGACATTTTGAGTTCGATTTAAAAAAAAAAACTTTCGATTTGATTAGGTAGTATAATCATAAATCATAATATACCATACTAGCTGCAGACTGGGTAAACGTTGTATTGCTCGTAACTTCATAAGTAGGTATATTTTGTGTGTTCTATCCAAGTTTTTACACGGTGGCAAGGGGTGAATTCTGCATGAATTGGTTTTGTTTATACCATGTGTCCATGTGGATACGTTTAGGTCTTAACACTCTTAATCAATGCAAAAAAAAAAAAATCATTACGAAAGTAGGTATATTTTGTATGTTCTATCCAAGTTTTTACACGGTGGCGAGGGGCGAATTCTACATAAATTGGTTTTGTGTGGACACAAATCGCACATTTTATCCACACGAACACAAACTACACATTTTATAATTCTTAGTTAGTATCTGTTTAATCTATTCCGGAGTGATTTTTGTGTGTGCATGCGTGTGTTTCCATAGGTACCAATTCTATATTTTATTAAAAACTAAGAATTATAAAAAGTGCAATTTGTGTCCGCACGGTAAACAAAACCAATTTATGTAGAATTCGCCCCTTGCCACCGTGTAAAAACTTGGATAGAACATACAAAATATACCTACTCTCGTAAAGGTATTTTTTTTTGCATCGGTTAGGACCTAAACTATTAAGAGAATATCGACTAACCAAACCTAATATGTGGTTATGACTTTGATTACTTTTGTGATTTCCAAGATGACCGAGTACTAATTATAAGAAACGCCAACTATTTTTATATACATAGGTAGCGTAATATATAAAAAACTAGTATACAGAAAAATCAAAAAAAAACATAAAATCTTCTACGATAGGATTTTTAATTGAAAATCTGAGACACAACAAAATTACATTATTCTTTTGGAAATAAGTGCAAAATAGTGACAACGACGTGTCACTTTTACTATAAAAATGATAGTTTTTAAAAACAAAAATTAAATACATTTATAATGTATGTAAAATCTATATGTAATTTCTAAACTATTTAAATAAATGTTATTCTGAAACAATTAAATTCTAAAATTCTGAAATAATACATGTTGTATTTTACATTTTTCCTACGTCAAATAATATTGCTTGTAGAGACTTATTCGTTCGTCAAAAATGTATCTATTCTAAAACAGTATTTATGAGCGTCTAGTATGTATTGTGTGTAACACAAGGTGAACGGTGATTTCAGCTTTATCAATTTTTTGGGCTTTACAGCGTCTGATTAAAGTACAAGCATAAAACTAATGAATTATAAATAACGTGAAAAACAGTTGAACAAGAATAAGTTTAGAAACGTTACAAGTAGAATTAATATATTACTATAAAGCATACAAACAAATACAATACAATACTAGGAATATTCTCTAATTAAATATTAATTTAAAAAATCAACTAACGATCTATTCATAGTTTATAATTTATGATTTTGGAATACAGCCGTGTTAGCTTCGCATTCATAATATAAATTTAACAATTGAATTCGTCCACGTCCCTTTCCACGCAAAAAATATACCGTTTAAAATTCTATAGTGTACCGGGTAAAGTGTAATAATAATAATAAAAAAAAAAAACTGTATTAAACTATATTGTGCCGGTTAGTTAACTAATGTATTATGCATAAATGCTTATATGTATACAAAATTAAATTTTCATTAAATAATCATGCATTTTAACTTAAACATTACTTGTGTTTGTGGACTGTAAATCTAGTCGGGTAGTCGAAAGCACGAAATATATATGTTATATAAATGTTGTAATATATGTTGTCGGTTATTGTGACTCGTTCGCATAATAATACCTAGGTATGTGTCGTATACAACTGATTGCTATAATTTTACCCCCGTCATTAGTCGAAACGAGGGTTTTCATAATTGGCAATAAATTTTTCTCTCCGATAATCGAATCGTGTGAACTACCGGAACAGTATCATCTGTGCAGTGTTGAGTATGCTATAGTACCTAGTATACATTTGTATGTTTTGCGCACTTTTCACCAGGGAGATTTCAAAATTGTATGGGGAATTTCCCCCTTGAGCAATTTTTTTCCCTATAACACGAAAAAAACACTGATTTTCAAAAACCATAATGTATGTTCTGCGCACTTTTGAGCAACGAGATTTTTAAAGTTTAAGGTAGAGTTTCCCCCTCAAGCTAATTATTTTTTCCCTCTAATATAAAAAAGTTTAAGCAGTGTATACACACTTCAACACTATTTATTTTCAGTGTTAGCACAATTCATAATAATTCTAAATTATGTTCTTACTCAAATTTTTACTCAATAGCATATTCTTATATTATAATAATTTAAATTTGGATTTTGCTAAAAATAATTTTACCTTATTTTATGATATGTATACATTATTTCAAGAATCGTACTATTAAAAAAGTATTCGGAACCTGGTAGGTACTAGGTTATTTTGAAGGGAGTATACACTGCTTTAAACTTTTTATGTTACAGGGAAAAAATAATTAGCTTGAAGGGGAAACTCCGCCTTAAACTTTGAAAATCTCCCTGCTCAAAAGTGCGCAGAACATACATTATGGTTTTTGAAAATCAGTGTTTTTTCGGGTTATAGAGAAAAAAATTGCTCAAGGGGGAAATGCCCCTTAAAATTCTGAAATCTTCCTGATGAAAAGTGCGCAGAACATACAAATGTATACCACTAAGTACTTATGCTCGTGCAATAGATTTACAGATAGAGAACGACGATTGTAGAGCTATACCTAACGGCGTATTCTCACCATACGGAGTCAGCTGGTTTAAATGTCTAAAATTGTTCGTTTTATTTTTTATTCTTTCTCGACCGTGCACAAAATCACACCGACGTGTCCGAACGATACGGCGCTGTTTGTAAAACGCCGAAAAACGGTTCGTATCCTGCAAAACCTAGGATAGGTTTTTTGGCACTCAAATGCGTTCCTATATTCTCCGCCCGGACTTCTGGACTCCGATCTCTCGAGTAGGTACTGTTGCACAGGTACGTTTATACTCGTTTGCACATACGTATTATATTATATAATACCCGTACGGCATTCCGCCTCGAACGTCCGTCGACTTTACCAATCACCCCCTCTCCTCCTTCCTCGTGGGTATTGTTCGAATAATATATTCGGGTGCCACGATAAATTAAACGATCTCGTGCGCGTTACTTTCCACATACTATATGTACACACACACACACGCGCGCGCGTACAAAATATATGTACACATATATAATATAAGTATATACGAAGAGGAGCGACAGAGGGATGTTGTGTGGGTCACTGGACTGCACGCCAACCCAACCTCGATTTGATTCGACGCCAAAGTGTCCGGTCGGCAACGATTTATCGTCGCCGCCGTATATACGAATTAGTTGATTAGACCGGCGGAATGGATTCGTTTTAACTGGGCCCAGTGAGACCAGAGATCAGTCGTCGGTTAGGTACAGCTAATAGCACATAATACGGGGGGTTTTATATAGATACCTACAGACAGACAGACAGTAGCGTGTACACGTCTCTTGTGTAAATATGGAACAGAAGGGAGGGGGAATCAGTTAAAAATCGTACTAAAACGTTTTCAAAAGAAAAAAAAACATCTATCATAAATATTTTCGATGGCACCTATACATCAATGATAATGCAGCTATGTCAGAGATGGCGAACCTATGTCACGCGTGTCACGGAGTGACACGCACATGATCTTTAAGTGACACTTCTTAAGAAGTCATCTTCACATCTTAAAGTGTTTTTTATCATTCAAGCCATGGATGTTAGCATTTTTAAGTTTAAAAAGGTCATTAAATTAGTTGACACACAAGAAAAATAAAACAGAATCAACATTTTTATTTGACTCGTGGATACAGAAAGGTTCGCCATCCCTGAGCTATGTTATAAATGCTTGAATTTGACATGAATTTGGGCTTTGTGAAACTTATAAAGTAAACGTAACACCAAAAGTTACTTTTATGAAATACCAACCAAATTAAGCTTATAAGTATCATAGATTTTATATATTGTACCTATATCATTTTGCATTCGCTTCTCTTGGTATTTAAAATATTTCACTTTTTTAGACTGCCCTCGTACTGTATAAAATATTTTACACAAAACTTTGGAAAATTTAACTCTTTATTCTGTGGTTTATAAAGTATGCATATTTTATACGATATTAATAATATGTTATAAGTTTTGATTAATACGTTTGTTAATATATTATAAATATATATATATATTATTATTATTTTATAATCAGAATACTTGTAAGGGATTTTAATTAATCGTTTGTTTACGGTATCATAATACAATATAGATAAAATATGATATAGATAACTCACAAGATTTATTTATTTAATTTTCCATGTGGATGAATAAAAATTTAAACAACAAAAACTATTGTAAACTGTAGATAATTGTCTAATTATATCAACTTTAACAAAATGTATAACAACTATTAAAAATGAAAAGTTTTGTTTACATGGGCGCGCAAGGGGGGTCATGGCCCCCTGTTCTTGTGGCCAATGTTTGTATACCTATTGCAGAATTTTACCTAACCTAACTTACCATTTTATATATATATATATATATATATATATATATATGTATAATATACACGTTCCCCCCTCCCCCTCCGGTGAACATTTCTGCGGGCGCCCTTGTTTATCTATCAATAAAGTAAAAAAATTAAAAAAAAATTGTACTCAAAATTATTTAGGCCTTCCCCAAAATAAAATATTGGCTACGTGCTTGATTATATCTACCTACCAATAGTATTTATTTTACCATATTTTTAAGTCCCCAAAATCTCATTCGAGACTCACTCGTCCGAATGTCATATGTTTGAATTCCGTCTGTTCATGTTGAATAAACAGTTTTTGAATAGTTATGAGCTTCAAGTCTATCATAAAATAATAATTTAATTAAGCTGAACGCCCAAACATTTATAATATAAGCATCGAACCATTCAAACTTGTTATAGTACTTCGAAATTCGGTAATTTAATAAACAAAAAAAATGACTTGAGTTAGTAAAATAAGTTAACATCGAGAGAAGTTAATATTGTTTCAATTTAAGTAGCACAGAGACAACATTAACTTAGGTCGGTTAAAATTAAGTCAATATATTTTTTAACTAGGCATATGATCTAAGTCACAAATGTGATTCTAATTATTATTTTTTTTTTTTTTCAATAAAAACTAAACATTTTATTAAAATTCAATCTTAACAGTAGTTGGTATACACTATCATAAATGGTTAAATCAATGTTTTTAGTATTACATATTTTAATTACACGTCCAATGTTATTGATTTATTGTTATCGATCTCGATTGAAATCATTATGTATAGCCATAAAGTAAAACATGTGTTTGCAATTTCGTCTACATACACAATGTTAATGGCCGCAACCACTGTAATACCATTATTGTCATAAAATTGTTTTTTTTTTCATTTTTTCATAGTTTTTTTTTTTTTCATTTATTCGTAGAAAATAATTTCGAACTTGATGTATTATTCAAAAACCTGTAATTCGAGCAAATATACCCCCATCGCTATTATTGTACACAATACACACACATATATATATATATAGTATATACGTATACACTAACTTTGTGCAGTCAGGTGCGCATACTATAGACTTTGCAGTAACACGAATGTGATTGTCTTTCGAGTTTAAAAGGTATCTGCTGTAACAACAACTCACGGAGCGCATACATTCCGTAAAGGCATAGTCAAAGTAGTAAGTAAATATTATGCTGCTGCTGCTATGCTTTTCAAAAGCTACCAACTCGTTTCCCGACTGCGAGTCGTACGTATATATACACTATATATATATATAGATATATTATATTATACGAGTTTGTTTGTGCGCTTGTCTGCGTGTGTATCAATATACACGCTGACATGGCCTACAGGCTGATTATTAGTATGTAGATATATAGGTACATTAACCGTACAAAATCACAGACTAAAGTATAATATATATACAGCGTGCTAACTTATACTGTCGAGAGGGATAATTATTGGAGTAAACGGACGACGAGCCTCCTTATTGTTGTGGGTCCAAACGAGTGTCCGCGCCGTCTGCTGTTTGTGTTAAAAACACGCCACGACCGGACTCGCGGATTGATGAAAATCTAGTTGACTTAATTATCGGAGACTTATCCCGTCGATGTCGTGTTCGTAATAATAATATTATCGTGGTAGATAACGAAATAGTGTATAAACTTATTCCGTGTCATTATCCTCGAACTGTTGATCAATATAGAAACAGCTTACATTAGTTTGATTGCTACTAACAATTGGTAATGTATTAAACTTTATTATTATTATTATTTTTTATTTGGTTAAATATTTCTACCATACGGGAACCATGTTTATTGAGTAAGTAGTATTATACCGAAAAACCACCGGTAAAACGTGCTCTTAATTAAATATGTCTCACAAGTAAGTAGTAACTACTCAATATGAGCTCAAACCAGATGCACTCACAAAACAAAGTGTAAAAATAATAGTTAATACACACAATGTTTTAATTTTTTAAAAAAAACCAAACAAGTTAATAAATGATTTTAAAAAAATAATGCTTAACATACATGCTATTAATGAATAATCACTAGTGTAATTTTATATAACATTGTGAATACTTTATCATATTATCATAGTTTAGAGCAAAACGTGTTTTATAATTTTCGAAATTGAGGGTGGTTTCTGATAGAAAATTGAAAATAATGGCACTTTAAAGGGTTGTAAACAAAAAACGCTCTTATTAAAATTACAGATAAATAGATACTTATCAAACGGGAATTTCGTACATGGCCAGTTTTGACTAAATCGATTTTGCAATCAAAACATTTCAAAGAAAATTGAATCATTTTGTACTATTAACAAGTACTCGTATTATTAAATTATAAAAGTTATTGCAGAGTGTAACAGTTATAAACGACCAACGTAATTAACTAACCGCAGTATAATGACTTTTTTTTTCTTACTAATATTATATGTTTTTTTGTTCCAAATATATATCCATACTTATCATCAGTTATCGCGTATAATAATTAATACAAAAAAAAAAAAGAAACATTGAAAAAAACTACAACATTAATGTAACATTATTATATTATATTCGGTTAATATTACGTTTGTCAGTTAATTCTGTTAAATTATATAATATACCTCGTATGAATTATTATAAACATGCACCGCCCACGCACATAACACACGAGCGCCGCACGACGAACTATTCACAGAGTTAAACGACGGCAAGGAGACTCGCGGCCAATTTTGCGACTCGCCTCGTAAAGTACATTATATATTATGATGCAGCGGTATTATTATACGTATATTATGTACGTTTCCTATGCTATCCTATACACTCTGATTGGAGTAAATACCTAGCCGGGGGACGCGTCGGCGGCCGGAATTTCATTAAATCCCTTTTTGGCGGCGAGCATAAAACGTTTCACTTTTGCATCGACCCGAATAATAATCGTTATGCGCCCCAGCCAGCTCGGAAACATTCCGCCGATGATGAGCTCAGAGAATTTTAATACCCCGCCGGCACCGTGTGCTCTTTGCTCCCGCCGTTTCGGCGGCGGCACCAAAGGATTTCGTTTCCGCCGTTCGGACGTATCCCGGCGGCCATAGTCCTGCTGCAGGTCGCCGGACAGAGTATAATATAACTACGTCGCACCGCCTTCGACCCGTCGCAATCATGGTCGTTTGTTATGCTAAAAACTTTTTTGTCGGAATCCATATTGCAAGTACCTTTACCTGTTACGTGCGCGCGTACGATCAGTAGGTATGTAGGTACAACATTCAAAAACCATCTCCCTACTGGACACGTCAACATCGACAACGTATTATTAATTATTATCGTATTCATCGTAAAATATTATAATCATTTTTGTTTCACCCGACTCACGCGAATCTGTTATTTTTTTTCGACTGTGGACCATAAGTCCGGGATTCTAGTTTGGTGCGTCCCTTATCTTATGTATAACTGCGATAACAATTAATTTATTTTCTCTCTTTTTCATACCGTGTCCAGACGACTTGAATGTTGGACTAGATCGATTGATAATATAAACATTTTATTACCATTGGCCTGAACACGAACACAATAGTTATATATATATATATATATATATATATTATATTAGCATGTTCCATAAACCGTGCAGAGTAAAATTATACCACGGACATCTCACAGACCTTATAGATTCAACAATATATTTAATTCCGGCGATAATAGCATATTACGAATGGAATAATAATTATAAGATAATCAGATCCGTGTGATTAAAATATAATAATTGTGTTCGTTATCAATTAGGCGAATCACTAATCATAAGTTTGTAAATGATTTGGATTAATCGATATAATATAAAATTGTACTACTTGTTATTACAAATGTTAAAAAAAAAAATACGATACAAGTATAAAATATAATCGTCGCCACTAGGTCAAATATGTGTAGTGTGTGTGATGAAGTGTTAAAAACAAAAAAACTTTTTAGAAAATTAACTGACGAAAGAAAGTGCAAAATCTGGAACGGTTGAGAAATATGAAATCCAAAAATCTAAACTGTTAATTGGAACGCGCATAAAAAAAGACAGTGATATTATTAGTGCAAAAGCTGTTTTATGAAAGTTTTGTGATACCTTATTTTCGTGGTACTTTGACCTAGTTTTTTCTAGTTTCCTCGAGTTTCCGAGTAAATAGACCATTCATTTTTATGATTGTTGTTTTTACTTAAGCACCAATTTTTTTTTATCTCCATTTAATGATTGGGTCAAATAATAGTTCAAACTATTATCAAACCTCTTGAACGTCAAAACGTTTGTAGTGAAAAACAATAAATTCAAACATTTTCACCATGCTGTAACGAAATTTTATTTTAAAAAATAACATCAACTAATGGTAAAAACAATCGGTCAAAAGAAAAAAAACTATCATGATTATAAGCATACTAATATTGAACAAAATACTAGACCTAAATTACTATTGCAAAAGACAAAATAACTATTACCCTGCAGCATGATAAAACCCGATGACACGAACAACAAAAAGCACGTCAATAGTGTACCTAAGTTGCCTATACAAACCGCCGTCTAATCATAATTTTATTATTTATGTTATATGGTTCACAAAAACATTAAAATAAATATCTCGAAAAAAAACCGACTCGGTGTCTGATGAGTTGAAATAAGGTAAATTGAGAGAAGTCACATCGAAAACTCGGAAGAGTATAAGTATGTAAGACATAACAATATTATAAGGCTTTTTTTTTCTAGCAACCGAATTCATCTTGAAACGCAATAATATTTTTATGTTTACCTGCTAGCTGTATAATAAAAATAGAAAAAAATGTTTATTTATTGAGTTCTTATATAGCAGTGGTCGAGTTTAAATCGATCGTCATTTCCTTGTTCAAATATTAGTCTTCAGATCTTAACAGTAGTTATAAAACAATGAAATGTGCACATTATTCATTTTCATCAGTTCAATCGATTGATACATATTTTATACATAGAGGTTTCCAGTACGCATGAGGAGTTATCACACAAAATATCTAAATATGACTGTAATATATATGTACATCCTCTCCTCCTCGACAATAGAGAAATCGTATGTATTGTATTATTAACAAGAATCCATACGGACAAGGCTAAAAACTGCAATATTGCGTTAAAAATATTTGTTTTTGTGAGGTATACCGACATCGACACAGTGAGGTACATTCGGTGTCAAATTTTAAAATCGTTCAATTTTTCCCAGACGAAGTCCGCTAGGTTAACTCATAGCCAGTGTATTATTATTATTTATTGTACACGTTTAATATTATTATCGTTGAGTTACACATTGTCAATATTTAAAAATAATCATAACGTCCTGAACAGAATGAAAACAATAAATAAATATCACACTAAAATCGAGCAAAATCGTTTCGTTTCCGCGTTATTATTTCATTTGTTCTATTTTTTTTTTATATATATATAATATCCAAGTCATTAAATCGAATGGCAAATTGGAATTTTTAACGAACGTAATATCATAATTGGGTATATTGTCTAGGAGTTTCCTATTGTATAGTTCCATGTTTAATGTATAAAGAACGACAACTGCACACCGACATTTTAAAACAAGTTATAGTAACAATAGTGTTATCACATGATATATAGCTATGAGCAAACGAGAAGGTCGTATAAATCGCTATCACTTTAATGAGCTCGACATCACCACATCCGAAATCGTTTTTGAAATTTTCCAACAATAGTTCCTAAACTTTTTTTTACACGACTACATTGTTAACATTACATTTTAATCAGACGAGAATTTAATATAATATACATATTTCCCATTCTTATATTACATTACATATTATTATTTACTCACCATTTATTGTAATTATTATTATTAATGAACTGGTAACATAACCGTAAATATTATATTATACTTCACTTCCGTTTTTTTTTTCTAATGCAGATCAGTTCTTTAATAATAATCGCTATAATATACAGGATGGGCTGCTGGAAAACTAGATAGATATTACTCGGTATATTTTAGACGTACAGATATTTTATTAATACTTTATTAATTGTATGTAAATAAGTACCATTTCATTTTTATTATTTTATTTTTTATTTTTTAATTAACTCAGTCAATGACGGCCATCTTTTTGTGGCACAAAGCAAGTCGATCGAAAACATTTGATTGAACGCGCTGAAGCGATTCTTCGTTAATTAATGCAATTTTCTCGGGATTTGTTACATTACGTTAGGGACCTGGTGGTTTTTATTTTTATTTTTTTTATTAACTGTCCCCCTTTATTCGAAAACTATCGACCCACCTCATAGTCGTTATCCGATTGGGAACTTTACCGCAACGTCCGACTCTGAAGTGAAGTCTGAATGCTCTTTAACTATACCGATTCGTTGTTTTTCACAAATGCGTCGCGTGCAAACGACACTCCACTGCGTCATAGCGACAATTAAACGGACGAGCTTATCTAGACATTTCTATTTCCATCGAGTGATGAGAAAAACCCGTCGATTTTTAGTCCTATTCCCGGGGGGCCACCTTGTATACATACCTAATATTATATAATATTAAATAAATATTTACGGTATAATGTACACCTTTTTAAAGAACTTTCGACGATTTGATACTAATAAACTGATACTAAGTTTACAATAATATACGATTGATTTGATTAATAGAATATACCTACGTTTCTCCAAGTCTCGCGCCAATACAACGCTGAAACACAGTAGGTGCATTAAATTTATTATTAACAAACATAACAAGGCAATAAAACTGTGAAGTACGTTAACTGTGTATCGTATAGCGGTGCATGACATTAAATTTTTTATTCGTTTATTGTTATGCGCACAACGCATTAGGTACGCGAGTATAATACAGCGCGTAGTTATAATATATGGGTAGGTATATACACTCCCGGGTAAATCTATTATATCATTACGTCGCGTTAGTACACTCAGATACAGCTGTATAGATAATAAGGATTATAACCCTAATGAAAAAAAGTCATAAGAATATAATTTATAAAATACACGATTTTATAATATTAATGGGGACGTGTATAATAATTATTAAAGGCGGAAAAGTGCCCGACCATAAAAACCGCGGCGGGTGCGCTTTATCGGGCAACGACGACGACTGTATGTAATATAATAATGTTATTATAACACACTTAGGCAACGAGCTGTTTACGCGTGAAACGACTACCGGAATCAAGTAACGAGTGCACGCATAACCGCCGACGAATAATATTTTTGATGACATCGAGAGCTAATAATTATAAGTATCGAGTCACGAACCTCGTAAATGTTTAATGCCATAACAGTTAATAAAGGTAATATTTCATATCGATATGCTGCGTGCAGTTGTTCCACGGCACCGTAACCGATCTCGACGACAAAGAGCGAACGACGAGAAAAAAAATTCATACCGATGAAAAGTCATCAGTTTTATAATGGCATTTCGGATCGGGAAAAATTGTCTACCGCACACTTTGAGTTTTCATAATAGTGAGTCGGTAACCAAATAAGACGCTTTTGAAACGTATAGCGAGCTGAAATTCGCGCGTCTCGGTCGATATTACATTTACAATACAGATATATAGTTTTGGTATTTTCAAAAGGCTTTGAACCGATTTGATTAGGTACCTACGAATGCTTATCTGTCGGACGGAAATACCACAAACACTTCGGATCCTTTTGACGCGATACGTCGGTACACACTGGCGAATCGTAATGCTGATCAATACAAAACAAGCTTTTTACACTGTATAATATAAAGTTAGGTGCAGGTACCTACGTTATAAATATATTTTAATAATAAGTAATTTTCAAATCCAACGTTTTGTTGTCGCGTACTATACGATTGCCATAAACATAATATCATCGGTAAAATATAACATGTTATCACACGACTAAACGTGGTTACATCACTGGAATTCAATATAAGCACGCTATATAAATACCCATATATATATTATGTATTTCAATTTACGATTTACATAATAATGTGAATACGTGTGCAATTCGTCAATCATTTTCAATGAGTTAGAAGTATAGTTTAAACTACTGGACCGATTAATAGAAGATTAAAAAAAATGCTGATGTCGATTAAATAAAAATACGTGTTTAAAACATCAACCGAGTTGTCTGTGAGTAAAAATAAAAATTAAGTGATAAGCAAACGTTATAATTCACTGTAAAAATAATATCTCATCTCTTCTTTCTATAGAATTGATCCAAATTAACCACATCACCCCAATCGTTTAAAACGGTATATTATTATTATGTGGACCGAATAAAAATATAAATCGATAAGATGAGAAACAATAATGTAATTTTCCTTATTCGTCTTCTTTGATGACAGCTTTAAAAATATTTGTAAAGCGTTATTTTTTCACTAAGATTTTGAATAGTTTTGATAAATTTTTATATTTATAAGACTAATGATTGTGCTTATACTTTTTTTCCTTAATAATTGTAAACTTACTAATCAGTTTTAATATTTCTTATCATCTGTCTTCAAACTGATTTCAAAACTATTTTATTATTTTTAAATTGTAGTTTATAACACTTTTTATAGTTTAAATAAAAACCAATCATTACCTAAGTAATGGAGACGATTTTATTTTTTGGTTTCAATATAATTTTAAATAATTTCAAGTAGATCACTGTCATAGTTTTATATTTTTTCGTTTAACTACTACTTGAACAATGATTGGGACTACATTAATATTGAACACTTTATTAAAATATAGACGCACAATGTTTAACTAATACTAATAAAGAAATACTAAAAAATAACAAAAAGTTTTAATTAGTATTGTATACCTAATACTGTTCCACAAATATCATAATATCCTAAGTGTTAAGTACTTAAGTGTATACACACTACAACACTATTTATTAGTTAATATTATTTAATGGTTTAATTTAAATTTGGATTTTGCATGGCTTAAACTTTTTTATGTTACAGGGAAAAAATGATTGGTTTGGGATGAATATTCTGCTTTATACTTTTAAAATCTCCCTGCTGAAAAGTGCTGTGAACATACAAATGTATACTACTTACGTGGCTCACTATAATTCTTATACAACCATTAATATAAACACTGTTAATCTATTACAATAATAACGTATAAATAATAAATAATAAAATATATTTTGATGTAAACAACCTATTTAACCTATGTAATAGCATTATATATATTAGTTCGTGAATGCCATTTAGATAACGCAGATAATTATTGTCACCAAAAATTGACAAAAGAATCGACCTAACTGGATAATAAATAGTCATCAATGAAAGTATAAGATTAATACTTATATTTTATACCGTGTAACATATTATAGACCTTTATATAAACTACATTTAGTACACACTTTTACGTCGCTGTGTAAATATAAACGATTTAAAAATTATTAAGAGTGGACGAGACCGTGACTTAATTGTGTATCAAAGTTATACATTTTACAAAGAAAAACATGTAAATGAGGATGTTAAATGGAGCGTTGTACTCATCGCGGTTGTCTTTCAAGATTATATATCTAAACGAATGTTCTACAGTAATTTTTCGGTGTGAGTTTATACATGACCACGAAGTACCACTAAATTTACCTCGGAAAATGATTTCAAACTCAGCAAAAAGAAAAGTAGCTGACCAAGATTTGTTAGACCATTAAAAAGTATTAGGGGAGAAATTGTTAACTCTCCTGTAGAATTAACACAACAATTAAATAATAACGAAGTAAATCGAATACGAAAAAATATATATACTACCAACACCGGAAAAAATATCCAATTTCACCTAAATCTCTTAATGATACACATGATACTATTAAAAACAAAAATTTTGAAGATTTCTACTAGACAAAAATTCTGAAAAGAACATTATAATATTCTCAACTAAAAAATATTTAAAATATGTATGTGAAAAATCGATTATTTTTGTAAATGACACGTTTTCACATTGCCCAAATTTTGAAAATGGTTTCGTAATATATTTGGTTTAAGTTTTTTAAATACAGTTGAAATTGGCGAATCTTAAACAGATGATTTTATGTCAACTATACCAGAAAAACACGCTGTTCAAGAATTTAGTGACTATTTAGTTGACAATTATATTTCTGACGAAGGACTTTTTCCGCCTCATATTTGGGCTTCAGATATGATTTCTAGTCAAAAAACTACAAATGCATGCGAGTCGTTCCACGCGAAGTTCAATAAATCATTTTCATCACCACATCCAAATATATTTGTATTTATTTTAACACAATTACAAATCGATACCTATATTTTAATGCAGAACACTGTCACAAGACCATCGACAACACGGTATCAGAAAAAAATAAATAATATTGAAAAATATATTGGCTTATATACTCAAAAATTTATTTTTATAATACTATTATAATGTCTATAAATAGAAATAAATTTGTTTGATTTTATTTTAGTTTCTTTACGTGCTCGTTAAGTTTGAATTTTTAGTAGTCAATGGTATAATAAAATCATCGCACTCATTTAATCTGTGTATTCATTTCTATATGACTACCTACATAATAAGTAAGAGAAAATGTTTTTTTTTATTTTTACCCGTTTGTTCGCTTACGCTTGCAAATGAAGTGTTCAGCCATTAAGACGGTTTTGCATGAACATTATTGCTCATACACAGTTTTTTAATACATTTTTTAAATGGTCTGTGCATGACTTTTTAAAATTTCTATGCATATATGTATATATAAATTTAATAGAAAGAGCAAGTCGAACTCCGGTTTTTTTGTAATATATACAACTCTTTTTATTTATCTTTGAATTGTATTATTTTTTTCCTTTTTCTCAAACTGTATTATATCCGACGGGCCTTTCAAAACAAAATCGTTGTTTTTATTCCTTTTTTTTTTCTGAATTTTTATTATTATTATTATTATTTCTCGTCGTATCTTTCATGTTCGTTTGGATTGATTTTATACGTTCGTAAAGGCGATACTATTCTATACACTATTTTGCGCTCGCCTCATCGCACAACTGATATTTAACCGTCCCACGCGCGGATAAAAAGTACACGCTTTTTGGTCTCGCCGTACACATCTAATGCCGCAAAGTCGCCCTATACATTTTCGAAAACGATTTTCCAGTCCGGCGATTCCCGCTTAATTTTCTCTCCAGCTAGTCAAAGGCCAAAGGCGTTAGGTATGTATAACTGTATATATATACCGCACACTCGTGGCTAACCTACACCGCTGACCGATCATAAATCTTAGGTAGGTAAGGTGCACGCGCCTTGTTACACTGACCCCGAACACCGATAACACGATGTTTAAGCATGTCTTATTATTAATCCAAGCATGCTACAACCTCAATTTAAATGTTACATTGGAGGCCTTGTTCTAAGTACCTATAATAATTTAGGTCTACGATGTCAATAGGAAACGAAACGTTATAACGAGTGACAGGTTTAATTCTGGAATGTACGATTGGTAAAAATTAAAGTTAAAAATAAGAAAGTCACGCTAACACCGCCAATTACCCGAACTTTAAAATTTTAACTGAATAAAAAGTATAAATTGAGTATTATGAAATATTATTATTTACCTAACCATCTACTTGGACATATTTTTATTTTAAAATTGAAATTTGTTTGAAAAAAAATTCATGACATCTAATTCGTATGTGTTACTGAAAAAATGGAAAAGTCCAATGGTGAAACATGATTAAAATATATAAAACCTAAGGTATGATATGAAATTGCAAATACACAAGTAATATTTAAAACAACATATTTAAAAAAATAATAATTTATAGGTAAACAAATTTTTCCAGAGTACCTAACGAAGTAACAAAAGATAACCTAATAAGCCGTGTAAGTATGTAAGCTTTTTTTCTAATTGTACATTTATCTATTCAATAGTTCTCCACGCTGTTATCTATCAAAAAAAAAAAAAAAAGATTTACAAATTCCAAAATTTCTAATTCCAAATTTCTAAATACCTACACATTTAAATCATTTTACTTGTCGTTATGGCAGTTGAATGTTTAATTTTTAAATTACATGGAAAAATCAAGCTTAATTTTCCAATCGGAAATTTTTTAATAACACTGAAAATTATAAACAATCAATTCGTTTAGAGTTTAATTCATTAAATACAATATATGTTATTATATTATAGGTACCTATAAAATTGTTAGTATATATTGTTATAAACATATGATTGTTTTTTTTTGCATTGAAAACAACAAGAACATTAAAATATATTATAATATAATATACTAGGTATGAAATTGAAAAAAAAAAAATGATTTTTGATTTTTTAAAAATGCTTTTTAATCAGTTGTGTAAGTTTAATCAATATAAATGTATCAATATTAGCCGAAATAGTTTGATTATCAAATTTAATTTAATTATATTTCAACGATGTTAAATTCTAGTATTTGGGTAGTTAGTTATCGAATAAACATGGAGCAATTTTTAAATTAAAATGAAATTACAACTATAGAAATACCAGAAATTCATATTATTTAGAATTTAAATGTTTGAAATTTAATTATTTATATGTACTTAATATACTAGCAATTAATAATAGTTTTAATATTTGTGTTAGGTAACATTTTGTTCAGTTAATTTGTTAAAACTAGTAGAACAACGAGCACTTTTAGTCCTTAGAATCATTTATTCGTGTTTATCTATATTTGATTTCAAGAATTAATCAAAACTATGATATCTGCAATCAAACACTGCACACTATTCTACTGTTATCAAAATATATATTTATGGAAACAATTTTTTTTTATATATAAATTTACATAGATATTTATTAGATACTACATTTTTCTATTCCGATGAACTTTAATACTTTTAAATACAAAACGATTTATACTTTCAGATTTACGTCATTGGTGTAACACGTTACACAAATAAACAATGTTAAACAATAGTATAAAATTAACGATGAAAAAAATTAATATTTAAGTCTTTGAAGGTATTTGATGTATATAATTAGATGATAGTATTAACTATTAAGTTTGTAAAATATAAACTCGATTGTATAATACTTTTTTCAGAATAATTTAACGACGATATTGACGAACACTCCTTTGTTTAAAATATACACATTTGTAAAATGATTTGGAAAGATATTTTATAAAGCTCTATTACCAGAAAAATCTAGTAGCAAATATAGCCAGACCGATATTAATTCGTAAATTGTATAATGCTTTATTTCTAATTTAATGTTTTTTTTTTATTATTATTACTATTTTATGGAGAATAAAAAAAAATAATTTATTTCAAGTTAATTTCACGGAGCCGGACATTATGTCCATATGGTACAATAACTACGTTAATAAATTATGCACACAACTCATTTATTATCTGATGCACGTACACTTTCATTATTTGATCACCAGTAGGTGGTATTTGATGCGATTGCGCGCAGGTATATCTATTATTTAAATCGATTCGATTGTCGATGTTAATCCATAGGCTTTTTTTTTAATCTTCGTAGCGTTCATATAGACCGTTTAACTTTTAATACAATATTTTTGTCAGTGGGTTTTACGACAACCTTCGCATTTTGTGTTTATGGCTCGTCGATGTGTAAAGATCAAAGTACCTATATACAATTTTCTCGATACCATCACACGTACACAGTGGAAGAGTTAATATAATATTTGAAAATAATGAAAAAATCGACGTTTTTATTGTGTATTATGACTATAATAGTGTATGTATACAAGTAGATACATTACTATATCAATAAAATCATAATCGTTCTCGTGATATTGTAAATTATCTACCTACCTATACATATAAAATTATACTCCGCGTGATGGTGTAATTATACTACCTACAAAACGTAAATATTTACACAACCAATAGCACTTTATTAAACGAGATGTCTTGGCACTAATAGCAAGGCAGAGGATTAACGAATTAAAAGTTAAAATTAAGTTAAAACGTTAAGTTAATTTTAATTAAGTTAATTAACTCGATACTTTTTTTTGAAATTAACTTTTAACTTAATAAGTAATTTTTTTAAGATTAACGTGTTAACTACAAGTTAATTTTATTCAAAAATATTTAAGCTAAGTTAATTTTATTCCTTAGAATAATGCAAATTTTAGAACGATATTTGTAGAAAAGTACGTTTTTGATAGCTAGTTAATACTTTGATGTATCATTTTAAATTTCCCCAGTAATTTTCTTGAGCATAAAGAAAAACTATCTAATAAACATTATTATGTGTCTAGATTTTTTTTTATTTTGCAAATTAGCAAGTTTTAACTTTAAACTAAGTTAAGCTACTTTTTTTTCAAAGTTAACGTTTAACTTATCGAGTTAACGAAAAAAATATGAGTAACTTTTAACTTAACTTAACTTTATTATTTTAAAATAACTTAACTTAACGAGTTTATCATTAACTTGCCCAGTCTTGACAAATAGTATATTAGTATAATATAATAATATATTCTATGGTTGGATATGCCAATAAATCAATGTAATTCAATCGATATTCGACAGACACCTCTTAGCTCTGCACATTTAGTTGATATCTAAGTGCTGTGTGATAAATAACTATTGTAGGTAGTAGGTAATAGGTATTTGTGTTTAAAAAGGAAGGGTTTATTTTTTTTTTTTGTTTAATCTGCGAAATCACATGATATATATTAGATAATCAGGATAATAAGGTTTTACCTATGTATATTTTCATGGGGGAAATAAAAATCAGGACATTTCACGAAAATATCGTCTTCGGTGAACGGCATTCGCGAGCAGAACTGTGAACGAATTATTCATAGTTCGTCTTATAACGAAACAAAATTTACACTAAACAGTGTATCTTTCTCGCAATCTCACCATTGACTATTAGAAACTGGGCGGATCTTAACTTACTCTTCTGACAAACGAAATTTCAGTCTTCCGAAGAAAAAGTTGTCATACACTTTTAGAAAATTATTAATCAATAATTGTATAAAGAATCTGTCAATCTGTGAACGATTTAGTTCACTCAGAAAAAATGTATAAACTTATTTGAGGTACAAAAGGTACATGGATACAATGAATTTTGTAAATATTGAAATTTAAATGAGATTTATCGAAAAAAATTCAAATGCCAACGATGTATTGAAAATGTTTTCCGTTAACGATAGTCAGAATATATAGTGACTAACTTATTTGTAATTATACCTAATACTTACATACATTTTTTACGATGCTTTAAGTAGTATGTATTTGTATGTTCACAGCACTTTTCGGCAGGGAGATTTTTAAAGTTTATAAGGGGAAAAATGGGTTGGGGAGGATACTTTCCCTTAAACTTAAAAAATCTCCTCGTCGTAAAGTGCTGTGTACATACAAATACATACTACTTATATTATAAAGGAAATTTTTTTTTAATAATTTCATATGCTTAAATAGTTAGATCGAATTGTCGTATAATTTTTATTTATCAAATTTGTGATTAGAATAGTAAGTTATTACTTAAAATGCATAATATGATATTTTATATTTAACTTAAATTTAGGTTTGACCCATTGAAGGTAAAATGTCTATGATTTTGTTATTCAACTATAAATTAATTGTTGTACTATACTTTCACATTTCTTGACAGATATATATTATAAACACGATCGAATCGAATCATCATACAAAAACGAGTCTATATAATTATTACTTTAAATAATATTATCGGATGGTTGAGTACTCGGAAAATGCGTAAATATTATTAAGTCTCGCAATATTAAATTATTACGTATGACTAAATTTTCAATAGAGTCTATATATCTTGTATACCACACAGGTAACTTAATATGGTGTATTATTCGGATGCAGCCGAAAATCAAGTTAAGAGAACGTGAAGATCCGCTCAAAGTGCTTCGCGCTGAGTCCAACAATTATAATTTATTATATTGTTATAGAACTACAACTCTCGTTTATTATAGTCATAACCTAATATATTATCTGCAGATTTTCGCAATGTGACATATCGTATCTCGCATATCCATGCTTCAGCATGGGTCGTGGTGCGTGAGCGTCTGAATCTAAATTAATCTATTCGAGGAGGATGCTATACCGACTGCTACCGAATACGGTGTCTATTCGGTGACCGAATAGCACTATGATACAATAAGAGTATAAATGTTCATTTAAGAATATGCATTAATTTATATTTTTTTTCCAAACTACAGAGAACGATTTTTGCGAAACCTTGTGAGTAGCAAGTATACATTTGTATGTTCTGCCCACTTTTCACCTGGGAGATTTCAAATTTCTAAGGGAGAAAAGAACATACAAATGTATAATGCTACTCTAATCTACCCTGAAAATATATATCTGCATTTTTATTTGAGTACACGTTTATTTGGTAAACACTGTTCCATATAAAAAAAATGAGGAAATATAATAATATCTTATTTTTTCCTCTTCAAATTTGAAATATCTGACACCAAACAATTAATAATTCACATAGGACAAATAATTTTAGCGAAGGACGGAACAGTTCATTAAATAAATTAGTTAGATCTACTAATCCAAGTTTCTGGAGTGTATTGCGATTTTTGCAATTGAATGAATTTACTTTTCATTTGAACAAAATAAAA
Organism: Aphis craccivora; assembly: GCA_009835225.1. NCBI lineage: Eukaryota > Metazoa > Arthropoda > Insecta > Hemiptera > Aphididae > Aphis > Aphis craccivora. The sequence continues at coordinate 100,986 of VUJU01000460.1, forward strand.
AAAATAAAACTATAATACACCAAAAACAATTCACGTAGCCTGTACATATCACAAAAATACAATAATAACAAATAATCAATTACTTGAAATAATTTACCATATATTTCATTTTTAAATTTATAATATGTATAATATGATTTATAATTTATTGACAGTGAATATATTAAAAATTCACGAAGCCTGTACATAGCACAAAATTATTATTATTATTTATGTTTGTTAATTACCTGTATTTTGTAATAACAAATTATGTGATATGGATGTATATTTTTTTTACCTGAAATATTAAAAACTCTCGGCGGTTTAAGTTTTTTCTGGGTGACTGTACCAAATGTCCTACAACCGTTTATTTCGTCACTCGGGAGCAGAGGTAAATTTTTGATATGTGTAGGTATTAGTGCGTACTTTGGCATTTCCTTATATTTTTCTAACTCTTTTTGGCCTGTCATTAAATACACCGATAGCCATTGCATGATGAGGGCTAAAATATAATGTGATGTAAACCATAATATTAGTATAATTTAATATAAAATATATTGTATTGAGGTAATGTAGGTGTATTTATTATTTATAGAAATTATGTATATTTATGGAACGACGTTTTATATTTTCGACTTTCAGTTTTCTAGGTTTATTAATTCATTAAAAATCAAGTATATAAGTCTTCAACTCCATACACACGTATTAAACGTATTAACTATGATAAATAAAAGTGGTTCTGACGATGAAAATAAATTAGATTGCTTAAACTGAAACTCGAATTCTATAACGAAATTATAGTAAACAAAAAAATTGACAATGAACAATATTAATATTTTACATTTTAAATATAAGACATAAAAATATGTATCGTATGTATTGATTTATGACATAAGATAATAAACAGAAATCAACATTTAAGTCAAATCATATTATATATTGCACGTGTATTACTGTATTATTAGGTACATTAGGAACTTAAGTAGGTATAGTTTTAACTCGTTGGAAAAAAATTATCGAGTAAGAATCAGTACATTTTAATAGTTCTAAATTTTTTAAGAAAACGATTTTATAGTAAGAAATATATCAAAAAAATCAACAATTATTGTAATTAGCAGAATATACACTTGACTTTATATCACGTGATGAAAGTATACACCACAAAAATAAAATTGTAAATCTGACGTGCCAACATCGAGCGACTTCAAAATCACATCACCTAGTTTCTTTCCTCATATCGCATTATTTATTCAACGTATTGTATTTATTTCTGTACAAATCGTGAATTATCATACTACGAATAATAATAAAAAAAAATCTAAGAATCAAAAATCTTATTTTTGTTACCTATCAATAAAAATGCGTATTTAATAATTAACACATTATTATTATAAATTTATAACTAAAGATGATTGTGAAAATAATTTGATTTATTATTTGTTTCAGATCAAATAAATAAAAATTGAAAATTATATTTCTTTTATTCCTATACTTAATAAATTATTATAGCAGAATAATAAAAATCAATGTCGTTAAAAAACGGGCAACATAATTTATAGACAATACAACTTCTTACTTATCGACCATCGCCTTTTTTATAAAAATTTTTAGTGGTTCTAACCTTTTTTTTTTTTACTTTTTTTCTGTAACATCATTTTACGGAGTTATTTACAATAACATAGTTAAAAAAGTACCTATCAATAACTGAATACTGTTTCAAACCGTATGTTTTCAGATCGGTAATATTAGTATGCGACAATCGACCTGCAGGAAATAGATGATGAGACGACTTGATAATGTCTGAAAAATGTATAGACCAGGCCTTTGGGGTTTCGGCGTCAAAGTGATTGTCGTTCAGAGAGAAAGCTTAATGAATAGGAAAAAAAAATTGGTAACAGCAAACAATGGTGGAAAAAACGATAGAGAGCGCAAAAAATCGTCTCTCAAATGTCACGTCACGTTTACACAACCGTCTACCCACCCTATAATATTATCATATATACCTACCTAATTACTCGTTTTTATTTTCGTGACGCTATCAAGTCTTTTCTGAAAATAACTCGGCACAACCACGGCCTGTATGCTAGGCGTGCGTACATCCTGTTCCGTAATAGTAATACAAGTGCTATTTCGTAATTGATTTTAATCGTAGTTTCAAATTACCCACAGATTTAATGGATAAACCCGCCGCGTGATTTACCACTGGAATAATGTCTCGCAGAATGCGGAGATCGTTTGTAAATCGAGTACCTAGGTACGAATAACAATAATTATAACGCGTCTCTATAAATCCATTCAATGATAATAGGTCATCTAATATTAAATACGAAAATCGTACAAACTCGGTTACTCCGAAGCATGATGTTGAATATGAAATAACACATTTAATGAAGTTATTCGAAAGAAAAAAAATAGTGTACAAACACCTATTTATGAATTATTTTCTACAAACGTTTTTGTTTTGTTTTGTGACTTCAATCAGCATTAAACATATTTTACAGGGAATCAAACTAGAAAAAAATAATAAAAACGTATATTATATATTACTAATATCTGACGCCGTTATTTTGTATTTTATTTACTGCAGAGTAATCACAATATTCACATTTATTGCAATTAAAAACAGTTATTATTGCAAGATAATTTCTAAACATTTCACCCAAGATAAAAAAAAATCCCGTATGAGTGCACACAAGACTTTACAATTAACAATTTGTGTCATGTAAGTTTATAAATATTTTTGCATAATATTATGCACAACAATATTATCCGTCTTTAAATAATTTTAAATTAATAAAGGAAAAAGCTATTCTATCTTTTTTTCAATGAATTACAAGAACACACAATATAATGGCTACTTACACGGACTGGACCATTTTCCTTTAAATACGGGATACCGTTTTCCTCCACTGTACATTTTCTTCCAAAAAAAAAAAGGTTAGTTTCTATTTCCTCCACATTTTTTTTGACTAAAATTATGTCTATTTCCTTCAATATTTTAATCAGTGTTGGAGTGTTGCGTTCAGTATTATAAAAATAGAGTATGGCTAGGATCATATTAATTAATTTATTGTTTTATGTATTTTTATTGACGTAAGTACTTTTTTAGTACATTAATCTCTTTTAAACTACCCGCCAAGTTCAGCGCGTACGGTGTATTATTATATTATAATTATACTTTAAATATTCGATTTGTTCTTTTATTTTTAATTTAACATTCTGATGACGAATGACGATTTTATTATTTCATTTATTGGGGGAAAATGGAAATTGGAGGAAAACGGTATCTCCTTTTTTCGAGGAAAATGGCTACAGCCATTTACATAGCCACTTTTGGATACATATTACGTATTATATCGAGATCTTTATTATTTTTTTTTATCAAATTCATTATATATTTTACTAAAATATTAATATAGGTATCGATAAATATTATACTAAACGGATATGGGTTAGGTGCTACCATTGCCTGACAGTAGGTAATAAAATATATTTTTAATGCAATTTAAAATACATATTGATTACAATTTCGCATACCATGGCTTGCTCAGTGTAGATGGCGAACTATAATAATAATTATACTTGATTTTAAAATGGTAACTGTATAATTTCAATACATATATATATATATAAAATAATAATGTCTATCGTGCACTGTGTAGAAAACGAGTATCGAACCACTGCTGCTATATGGGTATTTAAGTGTATTACAAACTGATGTTTGTGGTCGGAAAGACAGGTGTTAAGGCTATGGTGTTAATCTCAATTCAATAAATAAAACCTTGCAGGCCTGAGGCGATAAATCAACTGTTTAGGAGGTATCGTCGTATAGTACGACCGCCGTCTTGCGAGGATAAATACAGTAAAATAATGATCTCCTTCGACTTTTGACGTTATTTATTTATATTTATTCGTTTGTTTTCCAATCTCCCGAGTTAGTCGTTAATCGTCGTTCACCCATCGACCGCCATTATCTTCGAACACACACAAGCACACACATAAACATACATGTATTGTTGGGTCAGTTTAGGTTGTTTACACGCGTACTATGTTTGTATTTTACGTCCTTTCTTTTAATTCAAATATCGGTCCGCCCACGCACCGTCGCATACACAGGCTTGCAGTGAAAACTTTTTTCTCATCACCAAAACACCATATAGTGTGTAAAATATACTTGGAAAAACTTTGTTGGCCTGTCCACCACTCTAGTCCCGTCGCGATCGGCATCGCATCGATCGGTGTGACGGTGTCCTCCGATAAAACGCAGAGAAACCGAAATGTTTTGTAGAAGATATACAATTTTTTTAGGCTCGTTTACGACGGCGACAAATAATATACAATTAATGTAAACAGCTATATTATATATAATTATAGTACGCCGCCCACGCGGAGACGAGAAAACGGTTTTGGCGATGTAAAAAGAATTCAAACCTCGCTCGACTTGATTATTATTAAACGTGTAAGTACCTATAGTAATACTCATAACTCATGATTCGGGTGACGCCTAAGTTGAAGCAATTAAGTACCTCAGTATATTATAATATATAACAAAGCGGGCAAGTGGGTACCGCTCTGCTGTACATTAGGTGCTGTGTGGATCACTATATATTGTAGGACGATTAAATTTGAATCCAATGATAATTATCATTGTATACGAAAAACGATTCTGAACGAAGATGATTTGTCAGCCTAGGATATAATTTTCAGTGGTTGGTAAAAAA
>VUJU01000461.1:0-83935 GCA_009835225.1 Aphis craccivora
TAAATATTAACAAAAATAATCATAACAAAATTTGTTGTATTGATATTTTCTTTTAACAATACTAATAATGAATCATGCTATTTAGTTCTGTTCCAAACTTTTTGCCTGAATTTGTGTATAATTGTATTTTCCCTTAGTATCCTGTTATTCCTAGTATCATTATTGTAATAATCATTCTTTTGTCGTCAAACTACAAATAAATAATGTGAAATGAAAAATTTGAATGTCACTATTATTTTTTAGAACTATCAATTGAAATGGAAAAACACGATTGTTTTTTAAACTATCAAGAAGATTTGATAAATATTCAATTTAAATCACAAACATCTCTTAGTTATAAAATTAATTGTTGATTTATTTTTAATAATAAATTGTTTTCATAAAATAACGATGTACCTTCTTATAAGTAAAAACTAACAAAACAAATATTTATAAATTAGGATTTAAATGAAAACTTTGTTCATTTTTGGATGCATAGTTACTGTATACTACTATGATTTATAATGCGTTCGTTAAATTTTATCCAGTTCATATAGTTAAAAGAAAATACGGTTTTACGTGATTTATAATTCTCCTTACACCGTAAGTGCTTTATCCGCTTAGTAAATGTTGCCCATCATCGTAGTCAGTTTGTCTTAATTAAGAACTATAACATTATAACCTATGTATAAATTTGCACAGCAGTTGCTGGAGATTTTGTAGCATATATAGTCGTAATCACAAAAAGAGTAAAACTCCAGTGGGAGTGTATAAGTATAATTAACTTAAACCTACAACTGAATAGAGAAATATTATGAACAAAATTAAAGCCCAACTGAATATGAACACATTAATGACAATTATTTAAAAACTGAACTAATATAATGTTTACCTACCTATCTAGTAAAATCAATGATAAGCTAATCTCCAATATAAATAATATTCAATCTGTAAAACTAACATTCAAATTATACCTTCACAGGTTTTATGAAATTCACCATAGATCACAAGTTAAATCATTAAGTCCATAAATAACATTATTATAACTCAATTACAAATTTCAAAATCATAAAATTGTATTTTAACATTATAAAACTAACTTTGCAAAAAATATTATATCTGAATTATTGGGTACTAATCAATATGGAACATGAAAAACAATTTAGACAGTATTTTAAATTAATAGTAACCACGACAAATAAGTATTATAAGAAAAAAACAAATAGTCTTTAAAATATCTATTGCATAAAAATTATACAGTTTGTAATGACTGTTCCATCCACGCTATTCCGGTCTTCCCCATACTAAGTGACTTGTAACTGTGTACTAATTGACAATAAACTTAAATTACTAACATTAATACAATGTAATTCAAATATATTTACATAATATCATTGAGGAATAATAATATAGCTCATATATAGTCTTATCATAAAAATCCGATTGATCAGTTTTCTTGGTACATTACACTTTTAAAATGTTATTAATATTCTAAAATAATAATATAGATAATATTTTAATAGCATAATATTATGATAACACGGCGTAATAGATAGATAATTTAAGTACACTTAAATTATTGTTTTTTAATTATTCATCAAAAATTATAACATTAAATTAGATGTGTGCTTTAGTACTTTTAAATTACCATACAATTTATCCAGGGTCATTATGAGATCTTTTAATAAATCTACAAGCCATAAGTGTTTAAAACACTTAAAATAAACATTTTTAAGTATAACACTGTAAAATAGCATTCATATTATTATGTTTATGATATTGATAGATTTTCTCAAAATGTTGAATTTTACATTTATAAAAATTATAAATTTATATTTTTATAATTGTGTTTCCAGTATTTAAAATATAAATTATGTATTTTAAATTTAAATGTTAAACATATTGTTTAATATTTTTTTGAACAAGCCTGCCATCACCTTTTAGTTGCCAATAACCAAGTAAATCTAGTTATTATTTTTGGGTTAGTTTTCAAGACTCAGTTATAAAATGAAATGTTAACGCGAAAATCTAACTACAATATAATTTTAAACTTTCTATACTGTTGAGGAATTACTTCAAAATGTTAACTACAACACCATGAAAAAAGAAATTGTGCATATGTATTTAAGTATTTTTAATATTTTTATAAAGATATACAGATAATTTATGTATATATTATGTAATTCAAATAAAATATTCTATAATATTTTTATAAATATAATAAAAGTTCAAGAATAATATAAAATAAATAATAAGTTATTTTGTTACAGTTCAAAAAACATTGTTCACAGAAATATAAGGTTATCACAATAGAATATAAAATCGTATAGGTACTACATTAAATAAATTTTCAAAATATTTAAATTTAATTTTAACTTTAACTTTGTGAATCAAGTTTGTAATGACTTACAATCAAATAACAGCTAACAGTGAATTATAATTATGAGTATTATATAATACGAGTTGGTATGTACAATTTTTTTTTTTATTTACAAAAATTGGAAAAATGTATTATAAAATATCAATATAATCATAAAAGTATCAAACAAATATAACAAGAAACATTATTTTAAAAATATAAAGCCTTTATAAATTATTAAATTGCACTTTTTAATTTGTACAACTAAGTTCCTTGTCTTATAACTTTTCTCATATTTCTCCATATTGTATTAATCTATCACTGACAGAACATTTCAGTTCAAAGATTTACAACGTTTTATAGACACTACTACGTAACAGTACCAAACACGGTGTGAGGTATTAAAAATTAATTTGGAGATATTTTAGATGTTTTTGAACTTAATGCAATAATTTTAAAACATAAATAATGAAAAAATGAAAGCATTATAGTATATCCACTGTTAATCGTTAATTGGTAAATTATGCAGAGATAAATTATAAAGGAAACAATTTAAGTGTTATTATAAATTTAACATACTTACTTTAAATTTTTTAAATATTTCGTAAAATACTTAAATTATGTAATTTAATTATTATTGTATAATTTGTTTAACTAAGTATCTACTATAATTATTTAACGTGTTGGCAAATTCGAATAAAATTAGCTTTAAGAAATTAAATTACAAAATAATTAAATTAATTTCTTATTGAATATTGTTCATTTTGTAGTATAATAATATTATAATCAATTATTAATTAAATATATTTATTGGTTCAAAGCACAATAAATTTTTTTTTTCAAAGCATCAGCCACCTTATTTTGAACCCATACACTTTTAAAATAACAGTTTTGAGTATTCACAATTTCTATTTCCTTGAGTTTGAGTTCTTAGTAATTCCACTTTATTTCTACCATTCAATTTCTCACTGGCTGTACTTAAGTATTTTGTAGCCTCTGAACTGCTTTGTTTACCCTTTCATTTTTTTTCCAAGATTTTTTTTTCAATATAATCAAATTATGTACACAATTAAAAATCAATGTTTTTATTATTAAATTATAAAATTGTAAAGCTACATATGTAAAAAATATTTATTTTATTATAATATTTGATTTTAATTTAATTTCCTTTTCCCAAATTAAAAAGTATATAATATTTGAAAATTGTTCCTGGTCAGAAAATATAAATTTCGAATAATAAATTTAATTTTAATTTTTATTATTATTATGTACTTTTTTATGTCTGATAACTTATGCATTTTTTATTACTAATAAATAAATTGAATAGATAATATTATTTCTAATAGTTAAATATGTAACAAATACATTTTAAACAAAAGATTTTGAAACTTAAGATGTCATTTGGATTTCTGGAATTGAATAATAAGCTTTCAATTCATATAATTACTGAGTGTTATTAAAATATTAATTGTGATAATAACATTATTTTTTTGTAAAATTATTTAAAAAATATTAACTTTAAATTTAATTATTTTATTAGAGACTGAGACTATTAACTAGATATTTCAATGAAATTTCTAACCTTAACTAAAAGTACAAATACATGTATTATTTGTGATAAATCATATATCGTACATATTCTATTAATATATCAAAAAGGTTAATGACTGGATATAACACTTAAACTAAGTCGTAGTCATAGAATACCATAGTCAATTAATATCAATTGGAATGGAATTTAGTTTAGAGTGATTACTCTTAGTGAGTGTGAGTTTGTGAATCACTGATTTTGTGTTTTTTTCTTTTTTATTTAACACTCGAGGGATAAAATAATAATTAATGTACTATAATGTAATTCATTTAAATGTTCCCCAAAATAATAATTAAACTGGAAAATGTAAATTAAATTGTAAATGATCAATAAGAAGTAGGTACAATATAATAGTGGCGAACATCTGATTTAGTAGACGTAATCCGTATTTTGATGGGACTTTTAATGACCTAAGAAAGTTGTGTTTTGTGCACGGTTCATGATATTAATGAGAATAATACTGAATCAAGGACGTATTTTTTTTTTTAAGTTAATAGCTTAGTGCTTCCGTTTATAGCTCATTGTTATCTACATAACTACAACAATATAAATTATAGTATATTTATTTATTATTTCATTGCCACCTAGCGAAATAATTACAATCTCTATTTATATAAGACAATATAAACCATTTTAAATTTACTTTGCATGCAATTCCATTTAATCTGAAATATATAATGATATACTTTTAAAATAATTATGTTGATGGCGTCGAGTTAACATCAGTTCTATGTCAAATATTTACTAACAATTATTGTAGTTTGGAAATTTATACAAATTTCTAAGAAGAAAAATATCAAAAATAAATGTTTCCTACTATATTTAATATTATTAAAAGTTTCCAATAAAAAAAGTCACATTTTATACTTCAAAAGTTAAAAGATAATTGTTAGATTTTAATTCATCAGACTGAGTTTGCGGTGTAGGTATACGTCATATATCTATTTATTTATTTACAAAATATACGGGTTTCCCCTATAGCATTAAAGTACAGTACAATTTATTATATTAATAGTAGGAAATTGAGTAAAAAATAATATATGTAAATAACAGAATTAAAATTATAATTAAACAATTAAAACGATTATATTAAGCTTAAGAGTTTAACAGTGTTTAAGAAACATTAGAACAAATTATCATCAAAAGTATCGATCTATTTTTGTGGTATCCTTGCTTTCTGTTGTGTTATTTTTTTTTTTCTTATTCATAAATGTTTACACGAATTTTAACAGCTGTGTACCTTTAAAGTGCATTGAAAAATACTTACAAATTGACGAAAAAAAAATTTGATGGCAACCTAAGCTACACCTTGGAAAAATAAATAGTGACGTTAATTAGCAGTAGGTAAATTATTTATCTAGATATCTCTTACATAGCAGATGAAGGTATTTTGACGACTTTCATCAACATATTTTCAAATTAAATACTAAATTGACTTTGGTGCATAAGTCTAAAACTTAAGTCACAAAACTAAACAAACAAAAAATTGTTCATAAAAAGACCTCTTCATTAATAAACACACATGCATAACATTTAGATCATTCAATAATTTACAGCAATGATATAAACCAATTACAAGTCTTTAGAGAAAACCACTAATTTCTCATAATTTTTCAACATAAAAAAGCTTACCGTTGTTTTTTGTGTATCATTACTGGTGAATAACCGCCTACAAATTAGTAATTACCTATATTTTTGAATACCAACTACCGTTCTGTATGAATATATACATTTAATTTTTTGTTTAGCGACATATTATATAACATGCTATACTATAATTGACAATAGCACGTGAAATAATTATAATACCTTATTAAAACTATTTTTCAATTTAAACTATCTTAATCGTTTTTACTTTATTCTTATAATTTCAAATTTTATTCTAATACTATTATATAAAAATAATAATATTGTTAGTCATACACATACCCTATGACTGGTCATATATTTGAATGATAAATTAGCAATTTGGCAATTTAAAATTATTTGAAAATTTCTAAAACTATCGGACAATAAAATTGTCATAATTATAAAGAAAGTAATATTTTTAGAATACCTTATAAATATAATATGTATATTACAAGCAAAGTGTATTACCGGACAACGTTTACTGCATACTGTGAATACAAACTAATAACTCATAATATTTATTATTATTATTATTATTATTATTATTATTATATTATTATATATATTTATAATATTAGATTTTAACATACTACACTAATTTTAAAACAATTAACAAATTTAGAATAATAATCATAATTATAAAATATTTATGGAATAACAAGGCAAAGTTAACTTATTTGATTCGATATAATTTCATAATAAACTATAACATGTTTGAACACGCTATATAAACTATTATTTATTCCTATATTTTACTATTTGATAATTATTATAGTTTGCACATAATATGGCGAGATCTAAATAATAAAAGTAATTGCTATCTTGATAAAATCAGTCAACAATATACGAATAATAATTATTGTTAATATCATTTATAACCTGTAGAGTTTTTGTACTTTACAAAACACTAATTTTTACGTGAACAATGCGGTTGAAAGCTTTAATCGCGTATTAAAATCGTTTTCAATACCTTATAGAATATACATTTTATGAACATATAAACAAAGTTATTAAATTTAAAAAAAAACCAACAAAACTTTTTTTAGTAAATCAAAATATTTTGATATAATTAATCAATTAAAACATCTAAACCTAGATAAGATAAGATATTAAAAATTAATGATGAAATATGACATAGGTAGTGAAATCAATTACTAGTACTAGGAACCAAACAATTAATTATCCCAATAACCACAGAAGGTAATACCTACATTGTGAAAAAAATAATATGCGTCAGTTAAAACAGGAGTCAGTTAAAATTATAGATGCACCTAGATAAAAAAAACTGGATAATCTCAATTGTGTTCTTGTGATTATTTCAAGTTATAATAATATTATACTATATGTATATGACTTATTTCTAAACAATTATTTAAACTATTAACAATATACCAATATTTCAGTGAAAGATAACTTCTATGAAATTGGTACGGTTAAAGGTAAACTTCAACAACTCAATAGCAGAAACCAATACACGACTAATAAAAAAAAAAAAAACTACAGATTGAAGACTTATAAGTTATCGGGTAATTCAATTTCATCACTAGAAATAGTCCGCCCCTTTTATAATTTAGGAGGACCAGGAATTGGTGTACCTACACTATTCGCACCTTCGTAAAACAAATAAAATAATGCAAATGCGGGAAACCAGACACACTGTGCAATTCCGAGTGCCATCCTACTAAATCATATAAAAACAAATAAGTATGTAAAAATAAAAATAAAATTATGAACTATGAATATTATAAATAATTAGTTCGTATTTGCGGTTTACATTGCCCGACCAGGATCACATTGGCCGTAAGTCCGTAATATATACATATTATAAAAACATACCTTACACGATCAAAATAATATTTTAAATTTTATTTTCGTTATTAAGTATATACAGTGTATTCGTTAATATATTAACACACTAGTTGTATGTTTAATACAATTTATTAGTTTGTATTAAAAGATTGTGTAGGTATTTTGTATTTAACTATAGTTAATAGGTAAATACATAAAAGAAGCAATCTGTCTATAAATCCGTAGTCGATATTCGATATGAATGTTCTCAACAAATTATTTATAATTTTATTTTCGTTAGCTAATTATCAATTGTAATTTTCTAGAATAATTGTTTAATTTTTGTTATTTTCTTACTATAAGTTATGAACAACTTTCTTTGATCATTATTGCTTTGAGGAGGAACATTCCATTAATAGGCTCTTATTAATTAATATTCATATTTTGTGATGGAATACTTACAAGTTATAACAATAAGCAATATGCAAAGTGAAATATTATTCAATTTAAATACAGTAAGGCTGTTGTATAATTTGATATGTTAGATAACTTTCGAACCTGTTTATCAATGACTTTAATAATTATTAATAGTACTATAGTATAGCAGTTTCTATTAATGAGTATAGTATCTGTTCATAAATGTGAATAATTTAATAACTATTAAGTAAAAATAATCCCCAAAAGTGGCAATTTTGACGTATAAATTTATTATTTTACCAAATAACAAACTGTAAGTCTAATGCTGGGTGACTGTTTAGTGACAAGTTTTATTCAATAGTTTAATGACGTAAAAATTCATTATTGCGTCTACAAATAAGATACAGTCAACATTTCTCTCAGATATCGTTTATTATAATTTTTCAAATAGTGTAAAATTAAAAAAAAAACGAAAAATATTTTTGATTCAAATTTTTACACAAAATCTGTATGATGTTAAAAGCTAACAACATTGAACTTCAAACGGGTGTAACTCAAAAACTATTGATTCTTTAAAAATATTTTAATTACCAGGTATCGTTTAAAACAAATAATTGGGTTTTGAAAAAAAAGTTGAACGCAGTAATTAAATTGTGATCGACAGCTTTATTTGATAGTTGTAGAAATAATGAAATAGAAAACAAAGTACTTGTAAGTTGTAGTAATACTGCCAATATAATTTAGTCTATTTGCGCAATCGACAAAAATAAAACATGTTTTAATTGGTTTAGTCCTCCGACACTATTGTTTTAATATTATGTTAATAGGTAATTGGCTAGCATTAAAAACCACCAGTTTTTTTTTTTTATATATATATATTTGTGTATTTGTATAATTTAAATTTAGTATCAAAATAATGGAAAATCTAACAGTAATTAACAATGAGTATTTCTATGATTAATTAAATACTTATACTATTTGTCAATGACTAGTTTTTAATGTTTTGATGCACTTCTTTTAGTGTGTGCACAATCAAATAAAAGTAGTTTTGAGAATACGGCAATGGAGACACAGACACCAATTAATTTAAACATTTGGAATGAGAATTATATATTGTTTATAAAATTAAATCACATTTATTATATCATTAGTTGTTATAACATATTATTAATCGTGCAGTATTCAAACGTTAAAAAAAATAATAAGATTTGAATACAAACGTTATTTCTAGTCAATAGTTATTACGAGGGTGTCCGACTCAAATGATCTATCGGACAACTTTAAAAATGCATCATCGCATAAGCCGTATACAAAAATATACATCAAAATATTAGTTTAAGACCAACACAAAATATCAAAATAAATATATTTTGTAAAAATGTGATAAATCTTATTAACTTCACCATTATCCGTTGTTGATGTATATGTCTATATTTAATTGATATCTAATATATTTTTCTACTATTTCTATAATCGAGAATATTAAATTAGACTTTAAAACTAAAAACAATAGTTAATTATTATTAAAAATTAAAATATGTTTATATAATTTACGATAAGATTGCGATTTGTGGAGTATGCATATGTGTATTATTAGTATATTAATAACTCGTACAATACCGGCCATGTAAATGTACCAATGTAAAAACATGAAATTAAAGTACACTTATATTTTAATAATTTTTATTTTATAAGCTATACAATTGATTTTTAAAAATGTTTTTTTTTTTTTAGATTTATCTTTGTACTCACTGAAGTCAAATTAATTTAAATTATAATGATTAACAAAATAAAAACTTTTTAAAAATATAATTTATTACAAAGATTGAAAAAGAAAACTCAAACTTACAAAACACAACTTCAACGGTCTCCCAAAAATGGTTTCAGTAAACTAGATTGAGTACTTCTCTTACGTGATTGTCAATATTGTGTAATTATTGTAATTTTATTCATAGGTAGTTGAAAATGTAATTATTTTTTGCTTTCACCTTTCTTTTATCGTAAATTTTGTCAAACGTTATTAACTGCATTTTATTATATTTTTTCAAATTTGATCGTGTTTAAATCTAAGTTAAATGGTTCCAACTCTCTTTATAACTTCACCCCTCATAGGCCGATTATCAAATCACTCCCGCTGTATGACCAATCTTATATTATAGGAATAGGATAATACTAGAATTCCCAGAGCATCTGTACTAAACTTATTTTCTTAAAACGTAATATTGTTTTTTTATCATACTATCATAATATCGTTTAACTAATATATGGTTTAATGCTACGTTTCTTTGGCAATGACTATTTTTTTTTAACTATAACATTTATGAATTTCATTGTTTGTGTTACTACCGATCACTGTTTTATAAAAATAAGTTTTAATTTCTTTACGAAAACATATTATTATATTCTCAAAGTCAAAACAGCAGATTTATTTTTATTAATATGATTTTTTCAGTTATTCTGAAAATATGACGTGGTTCGTTTTATTAAGGTTATTTAGGTATTTAATTATATATATATATTTTTTTTATGAATATTCAATAATATTTTATAAATATTAATAAATTGTTCCATTATGAAAATATGTTTATTATTTTTACATAAACTGAGTTGAAATTAGTATAATACGTTTTCACATAAATATATTAATATATTATTGGTTATAATAATTAGTGACTTCGTGATTAATTTTTCGATTCATGGAACAGTAGGTACTAACTATAGATTTATAAAAATATTAAATTCTCGTTTCTAACTTAATTAGTTATATTTTATATTGTTATTTCGAGATAAAATTATGCTTTGTATTCATTAGTATTGTTATTAGCCAACAGATGGATTCTAGTTTAAGATATTACAGAAGTAATATTTAAGACTTAAATATATAAGTCAATTATGATTATAATAGCTTAAAATGGGTTGATCTATCTTCTTAGATGTTTTAAGTATGAATATAAAAACCAAAATTAAATTGAACACCGTTTCGTTATTTTTGCTGTGTGAAAATCAGTCTGACAGTGTAAAAGTGAAGGTTATGTATATAAATATATACTATACTGTTAACTAATATTACGTAGGTATTAAACTGCTTCAAGCTATTATAATATTATACATAGTAATATATTTAAGGCTTCCAAAAATTATAAATACACTGTACGAGTACATCCGTAATAATATAAATTATATTGTACTTTGTACACGAATCTTGCTAGATAAACGCAATGTTAATTAAATATATAATTATTAAGTGTTGTAAACGATATGAGATAAATAATATTGTGCTGTATTAAACTAAACTATTTTCCAGAAACGTCAGTTTATAGTGAGATGGGTAAGATTTTCTTCACAATATATTTTTCTTTTTCAGAAACATTTGAAAGTTTATCTTTTTCCAGTCAGTACCAGAACAATATTAGTACAAATCTTCATTAAGAAGATAAACGTTTCTCTTTCAATTACTCAAAACATATCTTCTGATTTTCTAGAAAATATATATTTTAATGGATTTTACTATACTTATGTCAATTACACTATAGGTATAAAAAGAATGAAAACATATAAAATATCTGATTTATAATTATAACAATACGTTAAAACAGTAACAGATAATAACATGGAATATTTCTAAAACAATTAACAATACTCCCATGTATACAGGATAACCAATTTATTTGAAAAGTTGGTATTCTACAACATTTTTATTTTTATTTTCCTGAAAAAATAATATAATAAATTAGGTACAATGCATTGATACTTTTTCTAAATAGTCAACGAATAAGCTGTGAAAAAAAAAAAACTAAAAATGTAAGTTATTTATACGCAACAATTTTAATACAAAAACTAACAACATAAATAATATACACTAAAATAATTGTTAATAATTTTACTTCGCCATTGACAAGTAAGTCAATGTAATTAATGTGGTAATTTGAATTTAGAATAGATGCATGCGTAAAACGATTCTAAGCAAAGATATGTAAAGAATGAAAGATGGCATATGGTCAATCTATATTTTATATTAGGTAAAGTATTTTATTTTACTAGGCATTAATGATGTTTTTGGTTAAATTAAATTTTAAAAAAGTATTACATTTTAAAATTAATTGTAGGTATGTATGAAATTTAAGATCATACGTTAAAAGTTAAAATGTTCTTAAATAATATTTTTAAAGTACAACAAAGTAACTAAAATAATTATTATTACTTTTTTCTCCCAATTATTTTGAAAAATTGTGGGAATTTACACTTTGGAAAATACCAACTAAACATCATTTTTATCAGAAACCACTCTCAAACTTGGAAATTGATAAATATTTAATTACCAAAAAATATTGATGGACGTAAAAAATGAAATTAAACAAAAAAAAAAAACATCATTGTAAAATCAATAGGTCCACTAATAAACTAAGAAATGTAAAAATAATTTGTCTTACAGCTTACACTAAAAAGTGGCTATTATAAAAAATATTAATACCAATATTAATGTTCCATAAGTAATCTAAAATATCTCCCTTAAAGTAATGGACCAAGTTTAATTTTTTTATCTACAAATTAACAAAATTTTAAAATAATTAAAATGTATTTTTCTATACATATATATGATAATAAATTTAACTTTAATTTATATCTTATTATATTTTAAATAATTAATTCAATATTAAATAAAAAACACAATTTAACAAAGAAAATCCGTTAGGTAGTGTTATTCCGATTGTTGAAAGATGATGGTGGTCATCGCTGGCTGTTGTTGACTCATGATGTTGTTGTTTGGGGGTGATGATTGTACCAACCGAAAAATAGATAAGAACATACTGCTATTGTGGGTGGTGGTTATTATATTTATTATGTAATCTGTATATTTCATTTTTAAGAAACTTTTCTCAGCCATACCTGCTCATACATCCTAGCCATGCTAATGAAACTATTTACCATTTCTAAAATTCTTTTAATTTTAGTAATATAGAGGTTTGAGTTTCCTTTAATTTCACCAAATATGACTCTTATAGAATTTCTTAAGGTAGCTTCAGATGTCCAATAAACAATCCAATGCATTTTAAGGGGCCCGGTGTCAGATTTTCAAATTTTCCGGAATTTTATAAAATTTGAAAATTAAATTTTGTATTTTAGTTACCACCTTAATTATAATACTTTTCCACTATTTTACTACCCGAAACCTATTTAAGGAGGGTTTATAGGGTGTATTATATCGAAAAAATGACTTCACGGGAATAATTATCAGGCTTTGTAGAATTTTCGGATTTTGGCAACTATATTTTTATTTTAAAGAAGAAGACTTCCTACAGGCTGCATCGAACTCCGATTTTTACTTTATTTGAAATAATTGTAAAATATAATTAATACAAAATTGCTTTAAATTGTATTATTTTTGAAGACAGCTTATACAATTTAAGATTAAAAAATTGAAAAACGAAGATCAATGTGGCCTGTAGAATATTACCTTCTATTAGTTAAAAAAAAAATTATCAAATTTGTTTGATTCTACAGAACAGGATCCCGTAGAGTATATTTATGTATACAAAATCGCATTGGCACCGGGTGCCGTAAGTTAAATAATTTTAAATTTTAATTTTTATATTAAAACTTATGCTGTAATATGTTATGCTGTACACAGACACACAAAAAAAAACACACACACATCATTGTAAAATCAATACTTCATTGATAATCAAAAATAATAACTAATCGATTTTGTTAAGAATTGATGTTATGCAAATATTCCTGTTTTCTGTTGTTTTTTGTAAGTTCAATTCAATTACAAAGAAAATGTTTGAGATTTTTCTGCTTAATACTTTTTTTATATTATTAACTTATTAACTTAAAATATTAATTTAATTTAATTTTCTACTAAAAAATACCAATAACGTTTTAGATTTAATTAAATTTTCTGATTCAAAACATGCAAATAAGACTCAATAAAATAGAACATACATACACACTTTCGAAAAACCAATACTACAGTTATGTTGACAAATAAATAAATAAAAAAACAATATTCATGTATATTTTGTATGTTATAATATTTAAATAATTTTAAAATAGGATATTTTACTAAAATATAAAACATTATCTATTGTATTCCCAATCAATATTCTAAGAAACAATATCGTATATGTTGTACCCAATGAAACTATTTTAAAAATTTTACGTATAAATTGTAAATACAACCTAAAGGATTTAAAAAATAAATCACTATCGAACAATAAGTTGAACTAAAGAGCTTTAAGTTCAAAGTTTTTTCTCTTTGGAATGGTCGTAAAAGGTAAAACAAAGTAGGCTTTTAGGATTTACTTTTAGGTGGATCTCGCATAATATTCACCATAAATGGTAATTTATTTTTTTATTTATTTGTTTGCAGCTAATGAACATTTCCCACAAAAACAAATTGACCTTTTCTAAGTTATAAATTATAAATAGTTATTTAGAGTGTTTTGAACTGAAAGTAGTCAAATTTCAAACTTTGGTTTGATGTTATAACAGTATATAAGTACCTACCTGCAAAAGAAGTTTGATGGTTGACATTTGAATAAAATAATTTTACGTACTAAACAGCAGTTTAATTTTACATTTATTATAGTTTATATGATATAAGAATAACAAAAATCAAATAGGTACTTTAATAAATTTAAAATTAATTAAGCCATAATCAAAAAGTAGTTAATTTATTAGACTAGTAAGAGCCAGAAATTGAAATGACGTATTTAAGGTCAGAATTCTGATAAAAAAATTCACGTGAATATAAAAAAAAAAATTGTATAAATCTTTTTAATATTTTATACAGCTATAAGAAAAAACACGCGTACAAAGTTATTGATAGGTATTACATTTTTAAGCTTTTCACCAAGCAAAAAAATTATATTGACGCATAAAAATAAAAATTAACAATTTGAAAATGCCAATTGCCCAGAAATAAAACTAAATATTTCATTCGATTCTGGTTTTCCTTAACTTTTAGTTTGTTTTCCCTGATTGTTTTAAAAATTACTGAGATTTATTATTTTTTGACCTCTCTAAAGTGAAAAATATATCCTATTCTTTTTTATCAGAAACCACTGTCAATGTAGATAATCTAAGTTTTGTTTGACTACTCATCATGTATTTTGACACATAAATCATTGTAAAATAAAAACACTTATAGCTTCACTCAAAATCTAAAATTCAGTGAAACCAAAACTTGTGCTAAAAATATTTAGGTGTAACCATTTAAAATAATATTATAATATGATGTATTGGGAATG
The DNA here is from genome assembly GCA_009835225.1 of Aphis craccivora. NCBI lineage: Eukaryota > Metazoa > Arthropoda > Insecta > Hemiptera > Aphididae > Aphis > Aphis craccivora. Next base: position 15,017 of record VUJU01000461.1, read on the forward strand.
CTCTCGCAGAGAGTGTTTACATATTATGGCAATTTTACAAACATGTACCTTATATAAGTTTCCTCAAAAAAACATTTCAATAAAAGGTCATTTGGCTGAAATATTTAATGTTACTTGAAATCACAACCACATTATACATCATAAATACTATATAAATATGTATTTTAATAAAACAAATTAATGTTATGTATAAAGTAAGAAACGTTATTTTCAATATTTCAGCGCAAGTACTTTGGACTAATATTTATGGATAAGACGTACACAACTGCATAAGTTTTCTATCCTCGTTAACTTACGCATATCGATAAAACTAAAATTGTGGAAGATAATAATTCACCAATTCCCTTGTTAGTACTTGGTGTGACCGATAATTTATTATACAGTAACAAATCGTTACAATAATATTGTAATAACCGTAACTTGTTGGTATTAAAGTTACTAGCTATAGTACACACACACACACACATATATATATACTACTATTATACTAGTATTAAATGGTAAATTACATTGCTATGATATCTATTGATATTAAGTTTTGGTGATCAAAAGTCTGTTTTCGGGTGTCAAATGTCCACTTTTGACACCGGGAAACACTACCCAAACGTTTTTCCGGCTATGTTCTATTTTGACTAAATCCAGTTACGGTGACAAACCATGAATACCGCTAAGAATATATTAATTATAATATGACAACTCAACACTACTTATTTTCATTACCAATGAGGTGTGTGTGGCTGTTTATGTTGGTACAATTTGACGATGTCCGATTTTATTTTTGACAACTGGAATCAAAGGTCAGTTTCTGCGCTTAGATGGTTGCGATATTTGGTATTTTTTTTATTATTTCATTTTAATTGTAGTGTCAGTCAAAAATACTGATCCACATAAGTAGGTGGCGGCAAGGGGTAATGAAAATGTTTTCAATTTTTCGCTTAAAACTATACAACTTATATCTTTCAAACTTATCCAGAATTCAATGAATGAATTGTTGTTTAAGGAATTTTTTCAATTATGGGTCTGAATTTAAGTCGATCAAATTTTCGTATTTTGTTGAAGGCTTCAGAGTTTACACTGATTGATACTGGATGATACTGGATGTTTATTCATAATATTTTAACAACATCTCTTGAGTTTCGGAGAAATATTGCTCAAACGAATCTCTTAGCTTTTTGGAATGTTCTAGAATCTCATTTACGTTGGCAGCTTGCTCTTGGGCTCTTGGTTTTCCTCAAAAAAAAAAAAAAAATGTTCATTATTGGAAAATAACTTCAAAATTCTCTTTAACATTTATAAGTCTGCATCTATCAATATTATAGTTATTATACTGATTAATGCTGATTCCGAGAAGTTGTAAGTACCTATAATATTATCTGAATTTATATGGTTATTATTATGGAATATAATTAGAAATAAAAATACTACATTTACATTTTTTTTTATAAGATTCAATTTGAAATTAACCATAAACTCAAAAAAAAAAAAAAAAAAATACAATTCATTTTTAAGAGGTTTCGTACGATTCCACGGTCCACCTAGATTTTAAGGTCTAGGAAGTGCTCAATGTAATAATTACTGTGGGGCACAATTTAGAAAACGTGGCGACATAGGGTGTTAAGCGTATTTCTGTGTTTAAGAAACAAAGTACATCCGCGTAAAAATATTTAAATCGAAATTTAATACCTAAGGTATAATATTTATTAAATGCTTTAATATATATCAGCAACCAATGATTTGCAATTTCAAATTACAATACATTTCTTTATAATATTATGATAATATCATATTAACGTATTTATTTATAATGTAATTTATTTTTATTTTTCTAAATAAATATGATGGGAAATAATTATTTAATCGTCTAAAAACTTAACTTTCAAATAAATACTCTATAAAATTATGAAATGTAAAGAAACATATTTTTAAGCTCTACCTACATAGCAATAATAAGTAAAATACATTTCGTCCACAGCGGTTTCATTACAATATTAATTGTACTTCGATATTTTTTAGTAATTATTATAAACTGTAATTTGAATGCAATTAAATTCAATTGATTAAAGAATCATCGTCTACAACTCTTAACACAATACCGAATAAATAAATGTAAAATATATGATTAAAAAAAAAAAAAAAATCGGAATTCGAACTATCAAAATGTATTTCTTCGTAGTTAATAAACCATAATGGTAGTTAATTATAATACACCCTTTAATGCACAATACGAACCCTAAATATCTCCATAACCACACTTCAATATGACAATATATACGAAACTTAGTAAATATAACGTTAACGATGTTAATTATCTCATTAAACAATTATGTAACTAACTATAATAAATGTGTTTCAAAATTACCATTGGAATATTTATTATTAAATATTATTATTTATGCACGACTTCATTAAAAAATTACCATTAGTGTGTATTATATATATCCTTAAAATATGTTAAAATAAAAATATCTCCAGTGGATAATGTGCGATAAAAATGCTTACAAATTATAAAAAAATATCGTAAGTGCTCATTAATAAATAATTTATTTAAGTCCTACGACGTTTTGAGTCGTTTACTTAAGTATTTTTAATAAAAGTTAATAATAATTGTTCTTTATAGTATCGTACAACCACTATGATATAGTATCAAATCTAACAAATTATCTATTACCTAAAATAGTTAAAAAAAAAAAAAAAAATAACTCAAATTATACTGTGTGTTGGACATTATTAACCAGATACTCGAATCCTATATAACATGCCCAAAATAAACCGAATTTCAAGGAAGCAGTTAGTTGTTAACTATCTTATAATTATTATTAACAGTACACACATAAGCCAAATAGAGCACAAGGGTATACCACAACACGTTGGTCCGCATCTGAACTTTATCTAAAGTGTAAACATTCAATACTAATAAATTACAAATTAATTGTTTACTAGTTTGAAATTGTAATCATTTTTAGGAAATATTCTGCTTTGGAATATTAAATTAAAAATGTATGGTTCCATATATCATTAAATAAAATAATTAAAAATATAGTAACAATATTATTATTTTTATATGTCAATGTTTACTGTATATTTTTAAAAGTTTGACTTGTATTAAATTAACAGTTATAATGTATAAGTACGAATTATGTATTAGCTGCAAGTATCTATTATTATTATTATTATTTATATTATTGAATTGTGTAAAATATGTTAAATATAGTGTATTGATTATACCTATTGCCTTATCACTTGTAATTTATTGGTAACACAAGCTGAACCCACAAGCTATATCTTCTTACTTCCTTACTCTGTAATATCTAAATATCTATTTATTTATTTTTGCGGCGCAGTTCTTTATTTTTGGTACCTACGATTGCGTACGTTTGTATGTTTTAAATTCGTCCTTTCTAAACCACGTATGTTCAAGATTTTGTATAATACAACACAGTTCGGCTTACACGATAATACAATAACGTCAAAGATTTCAAGAATATCCAACAAGATTTTTGGTCGAAAACACATTTGTCATTAATTAAAACATACACGCTGCAGTAGGTAGTCTGTTATATTATACTATTATAATATCCGCATACGACAAGTCAAACACACTAAAGTCGAGCCCTATGACAGCAACGATACGTCCAAATGTTCTTCGTTTCATAACAAATGATCTTTTATATAAAATTCTATGGTTTTAGCACGTGCCATTCATCTGATTGTACTTTGTTATTTAACTAACTTTGTCATAATTTAATTTTTACAATGGGCACTACTCATATATTTTAATATTTATCGTGAAATCTGTGATGAATACTTCCTGTGATCACTCAACTTGGAATATATTACAGATATATTATTCTAATATCTGAGTTAAGAATAAATTGTATAAATTTGTTACACTTTTTTCCTAGCAACTATTATAGTGCGGGTATACGTGCATAATAGGTAGGTACCTAATGTCCTAATATAATATTATACTTATTTGTATGTGTAATGTGTATATACCAATATGGTTCGGGATTGAAACAAAATATTTTTAAGCGACCACGAGAGAAAAACTAAAAAACGAACCATCAGTTAACTAATTTATGAGAATTTTGATTGCCAAACGTGTTTGGTATGATTTTTCGTCAGAATTTATTAAAAACTATCTACAAAAGTAACCACGCTGTACATACATAAAGAAGTGCACATAAAATTAAAACACTCGTTTCAGTGAAATACATTTTCAAAAAGTCAATTATTATTGTAGACTGTATAGAGCATTGGATGTGTTAGAAATAATGTCTGTAATAAGTGTATGTGGGTGTGAGGGGAGGCAAGGAAGTAGAGTTCAATTAATTTTTGGCAGATTCAAGACGGAGTTTTGTCGGTTGTTGAAGACCATCGACGTCAACGTGTGTAGTGTGTATTTTTTTAAAGATATTTGTACAACAAAGCGTACAAATACCACGCCCATTAACACCATCATACCAACAACTGTGTTGTTAACATTTTCCCGTCAAAAAATAAACGATTCGTCGTCTGCCACTAACACGAATAAATAATAATATTATAGCTCGACTAAATATATTATAATATTCGTTGAATTTGGTGGAGAAAATTTAAATAAAAGCTGCCCAAAACATATTTTTATGAACTTTTAAAACTTATTCGAAATGAATTGTACATGATAACCATGATTATCACAGATATAATTTATAAAAAATATATTTAAAATTATAATTGAGTACCGAAGCTCGTTTGAATTTAACATAAAATTTGTTTTAATAAATCGTTATCGTTACGCTATTTCGTAAAAATTTTAAATTCAAACGCGCTTAAAATTTTTCCTATAATGATGCTTCGAGTTTTATCTATAGATACTTGAAGGAAAACTTATGGAAAACTTAGTGTTGTATTTTTAATCCTTAGTTATTAACATAAAAAATTTTATGATTTTTCAACTTCAAAATTACTTAAAATATCTTAATTACTCAAATATTCTCATTTTTTACAGATTTCGTAAAAATTTGAACTATAAACGATTATAAAATAAAATTGTGATAACGATTTTTAATTTTTTTTAAATAAGAACAACTCATAAGGTACCTTGTATTAAATTTTCAAGTTTTTTTGGCCATCCAAAATTTTTTTATCTACACTTCAAAAAAAATTTCTCAGAAAAATCGAAAATTTGAGTGGTCTATAAATAACTCAAAAAAAGTCAAAATGTTTTGAAAATTTGATTGTACATTATATATATAATACTGATATAAACATTTGGTGAAAATTTCAAGTTTTTACAGTGATTAGTTTTTGAATTACAACAAAAAAAAATCGTTTTGGTCGAAAACTGGTTTTGCGTAAAAATTCCCGTTTTTCCGTCATTTTTTTTGGGGGTTTTCCCTGCGCTTTTGAAAACTATTGGGAAATTCAAAAAATAACCTAACCTAACCCAATGCACCAACTAGATTCAATTACGAATCGGAAACCACCCTCAAAGTTTGAAATTCGAACATTATTTCGACACGTTCTCGTTTACACAGACAAAAAAAAAAACACAACATTGTAAAATCAATACATTCATAGCTCCGCTCAGAATCTAATACATAATAAATATACATAATACATTTATTGTAATCATCAAATTATAAGAAAAAAGAAAATATAAATTTCATCATTCACTGTTTATATTAACACGTTTCTTTTGATGTGAGCGTTTGAACTAGGGTATTTTCAAGTATTTTACTTATCATAATTTGTTTGTTTTATGTACTCGTATATCTTACAATAGTTATAAATAAATAAACTATAATATGTATTAATTATTTATAATATTTTATACATTAACTTATATTGTTAACAAATACAATGTACGAGTGTGCTTATTATGTCGTTGTACATGATATTATAATGATTACCTAAAAATTAATAATAAAAAAAAATCCAAAAAAGGAACTAATACAATCCTTTATTTTTAATTGTATTATAGTTTATTTTAATAGATTTTGATAGTGTTTTTTCTTTTTTATAAAAATATTGGTGGTAAGAATCACAAATTTAAGTTCATTAATATAGTAACTACGTTCTTTTAAAATTTTTAAAATTAATTTATATCTAATTTTAAATAATTTTTTAGTAAAATGTCATGTTTTTTATATAAACTAGAATAAAAAGTGTATTAAATTACAAAAAAAATAATTGTAATTCAAATTTTGTTCATTTTTGGAAAAGATGACTATAAATTGTTATCTAACAATTTTTTTTAAAATTTACTATATTATAATACTAAAATAAAATACTCGCGATACTTATTATAAATCCATAGGTAATCAGAAAATTACAAAGGTGTCTATAATACAAATTTTGTTTACAGAAAACTCTCGAGAGACATTTGATCTCAGCAGTAGATCACTTATAATAAAACTAAAATAATAAACATGGATACACGTAAGAAAATAACGCTCTTAATAGCTGGCACAATTAAATAATTTTATAATTTTAATAACTGAATAGTTCACTATATTTAGTATTGTCACTGTTACTGGTATTGGCTATTTATGTAAATATGGCTGATTTCAAATTATGATTATTCGATGTTAAAAATTCAATGGAGAATAATGTAAAAATAATTCCTTATCGATTTTTAAATTTAGTACCGTCCACTAAACTATGTATACTAACATATTACTTATATCTTACAGTAAGATAAATAAATATCATGGTAAGTTAACTTTCAATACTCTTCAATTTTTTTTTTTTTTTTTTTAATCATATGCTTGTCAGCGTATGTTATTAAGAATTTGTTAGACTACTGTTAATGTCCCCTTATAAATAAATTAATAATAATAAAAAAAAATCATATAAAGTTGAATTTGGTGATTCACCCTGAATATTCGTCAATAAGGTAATCCCTAATAATCGAACATGATATAAAATAAATATGTGCATTATATCAACAAGGGACCTATAATATAGGTAACATATTAATTCTGAATTTCTAATATTGTTAAAATAATAATTTGATACTTTTATTATTACCAATTTGGAGAGGAGTTGTGATATCCCAGACTACCAGTATGTATTAGTACACTAATGGCCTCAGCTCATAAGTACCTATTTATATTTAAAATAATATTTATTTAAGTAAATAAAAATAATATAATAAATCGTATTTTAAGGTTCTGCATTATTCAATATGTATACCTTATTGTGTAATAGAGTATGTTAAATTTAAAAATAATTATCCTTTTGTTTATTAATTATTTTGATCTATACCAAAAATGAATGATATGTATTTTGTTTTTATTATTAAATTTTCTATTTATTTTTATAAGCAAACATAAAATGTTATTATAATATAATTAAAAAAATAATTATTTAGTTTTTGTTAACTGAATGTACTTATTCCAAGTATTTTAATAAAAACTATTAATGAATTTACTGAACTTTAGAGAGCCAAAATAAAACTGAACCAAAATTAATAACTTGACCGATGACATTTTCAGAAAAAAAGTACTTACAAAATCCTATAAAATAAAAAACTAAATATAGGTATATACTATATAATATTATACTAAATCATAATATTTGCTACCATTTTAAAAAAAGTTAATTTTATTGCTGGTGCAACTGCGTATAAGTACTTTTAAAAAAGAAGTGATACTTGTAATTTTCATTATATTATCCAAATTTATTAACATATTAACATAAGATGCACACTGTATAATCATAAATTGTTTCTGGTCCGTATGAATCATTACATAATATTATATTAAAAATATTATAATATGAACTATTAGCCAAATAATTCATAAAATTCAATTTATCGTGTATATATATATATATTTGATATAACATTACGTCAGAATATAAAAAACTTTGTTTTGTAAAAATTTAAATTTTAGCCAACTACCTACTTTTATGTTTGAACCTTTGTACACCGAACAGCGATGACACGAGAAAATGGCTGGGTATCCTACTCCCCTTTTGCCTATTTTATAAGTCATGAAAATACGTTTTACCTATTCATTGAAGTTTTAATTTTTTTTTGTTTTTTGCTCTTTATCATTTTATTCTGTTTTTTATATTATCGTAACTTTTTCTAAAACTATTCTCAAATTTTAGGACTTTTGAACACGGTGGTAAAAATAATAAATCAAATATAAATAGTCGTCAACTACGCTTTATTTGCTTCATATTATGGGTTAACCTAGTTTGAAAGCATGTATTTTGGGTTAGTATTAAAGACATTACAATTTCATTCAAATACAATTTGTAACGTCACAATGACTGAACAACGATTATGTGGAAGTTTATTATATTATAACTGCGATAGGCTAAATTTAATTATATCAGTTTGAAACATCAAATAAAATAGTTTATGATAGGACATGGCACGTGTTTTCAATGTGTGTCAATGTCGAAACCAGAAATAGCCAAATGAGTACCAATATAATTTCAAAAATAATTACAAATGACATAATTTCAGTTAAATAAAAAAATAACAAAAACAATAGTGGATAAGATACAGTCTACTTTTTTTTTGTAAATTACAGGAAATAAAGTGCCTGAAATTGACAAAGAATTACAATTTAAAGGTTTTTTTTACTAAGATATCTAGTTTTTTTTTTAATATATTGATAAATGATAATTCAAATTAATTTAATTTTTATTTTTATTAATCTTCAAAGTAACTTGTATATCAATGAAAAATTTGTAACTGACATACCTATTAATAATAATAATAATAGTAAGTCGTTTTACTGACTTCATCTTCTAACTTCCTTACATCGTCTACACGCCTTCGCAAAGAAACGTAGATTGGTAGATGTTAGATCAAACTACACTATCATAAAGTATATTAATATATCATATGGACACACTCGAATTTCCTTTAGTGTAATCCCTGACAAGTGCGCTTTTAAAACACTATAATTTACTCTAGTGATTTTAACGGGGGGGAAGGGGGGGATATCGCTCCTCTGTTGGCGGTGAAGGGTTACCGAGAGACAGTGAAAAAGCTCTAATCGGTAGGAGAGTGGTAAACGATTGCTTATCTGTAATCGTTTTAAAACGTATTATCTTTATTAGATTCACCTTGTTGTCCTTGTTTCCTCTCTACTTTTAGTATACAGTTACGTCTCCATCTCACGAGAATAAAACCAAACGTAAAAAATTAGCTTTAAATTGCCAAGCACGGCTATCTTACAACTACAATTGTTGCAAAACATTTAAATTATCCTATTCAATTGTATTTTAAACATTTTATTTATATTTATTATTTTTAATATAAAATGTCCACGTATGCTACTTTTATTTTTATTGTAAGGGTGGAATGGGCGTTGAAAAATATTTTACTACTGTCAAGGGGGCAGCAGTTTCAAAAAGGTTGAGAACCACTGATTGCTTTGCACACTAGTTAACACTATTGACCTTTAACTACTCAAGTTACTCAAGAAGAAAGAATATAATAAACCGACAGTTTGAATAGTATTCCACTTTAAACATTGACTTCATAATTAAGGAAAATTTGCCAACCTAGTATATATTTATATGTAGAAACCTAAATAAATTTTATATCCTGATTTATTAATAATTTAAATGGAATACTATATCTCCTTGTTTACCAAAATTAACAATCCTAATTATATACTATTAACAACGGATAGACGGGTAGACATTTTGGTACAACGTAGGTAAAAGGTAATTATATTTTTATGTTAAGAAATATTAAAAACTAGTGTTTGATAAAATAATTTTTGGTGTAATTCAAAAATGTAAAACTCTAGAATTATTATGTGTAGGGTTTAAAGATTATTTTTACTATGTATGTGAGTATATTTGTTGAACCTTATTAAAATTATGATAAATCTTCTATCGGTGTATAAGTTAATAGCAACTATTATAATATTATATACAACTTTGGACGATTGTAAACTCGGCCCGTGTTTTTTTCAGGTAAAATTAATCTAAATGTAAACTCGGCCCGCATAAAAATGTAGGTACATACAATTTTCTTATAATATTTTTGAGAACCATTAAGCATTACTCAGAGGACACCGCGAGAAGGTGATTTTCATCATCTTCTAAAAATTATTAATTATATTCATAGTATGAAATTCGTTATATAAATTTAAGTGTGTGTTATTTGTAAATGTAAAAAATGTAAAAAATTAAGTGAAAAATTGTAATGTAATAATGTGTAAATCTATTTTTTTTTAAGTAAAAAACCATGTGTTCAACGTATTCACTCACTGATATTTTCCTTATTTTTATATTTTGTAAGTGTTCTTTCTAAGAGTTATGTTTTTAAATTAAATTATGTCGTGCTTATTATATTTTATAGGACCGAGATTAAAACTTACATTTTTTTTACCTGAAATTTTCGAGCCGAGTTTACATTCTTTCTAATTTATTAACTAAAATTTTTGAAGCCAAGTTTACAGTAAAAAAGGTAATCGCGGGCCAAGTTTACATGGCCGAAACCATTTTCCTCCAAAAACGAGAAACCGTTTTCCTCCACTGTCTATTCCCCCCCCCAAAAAAATTTTTTTTACCATTTCCTCGAATAAATAAAATAATCAAATCTTCATTGGTTATCAGAAAGTTAAATTAAAAATGAAAGAACAAATCAAATATTTAAAGTATAATTATAATATAATAATACACCGCACGTGTTAAATTTGGCAGGTGGGTAAAAAAAAGCAACATTACAACACTGACTAAAATATTGGAGGAAAATAGACATAATTTTATTCAAAAATAATGCGAAGGAAATAAAAAGAAACCAACCTTTTTTTTTTTTTTTTTTGAGGAAAATGGACAGGGGAGGAAAACGGTATCTCGTTTTGGAGGAAAATGGTCCCGCCCGTTTACATTTGTCCAAAATTTTACTAGGAATATTATACAATATTACAGTACTTTTTACAAAATTTGTTTTTGAAAAAGGCTAAAAATCATTATTGAAAATATTGAAAAATAAATCACTAATAGATATTTTATAAATTTAATATTATAAAATATGCTTAGAAATATAAGCTGAGAGACCATTTCCGTTCGGAATAGTTTTAATAAAATAAAGTAAGTGATTTTATTGAAAAATTGATTAACTTTTAATGTATAATATAATTATAACCTAACCTATAGGTTATAGTTGTAAAATTATCTGATCAAATCGAGCAAACAATGGATTTAGATGGGGAAGCTTCTAAAGAACACAACCTCCTAGTGATCGTATAAAATAACTGTTTTATTTATGAATCACTTCATGAAAAAAAGAAATCTTTACAATAGTATGAAATTGAATTTCCTATCAGTTTTTCGATTATTATTTATAAATATGTCTGTACAACAATAGAAGTTGTTATTTATTATTAAAGAAAATTGTAGTACAATATATGGACATTGGACGTGCATAATTTATAGATTTATTATAAAATATAATTTATGTACTTACATAATATATTTATTTATCAACTGAAATAATTTGTTTTGATATTTTCAAAATATATAACGTTAACAAAAAATAAACAATTTGCAATGTTGATAAAAATATTAAAAAAAAATACTGTACACTTTATTATATAATAAGTACAATAGGTACATAGTAATGTGTGCCTAATATTATTATATTATATTATGCAAAATTTCAGCGGGGGCATTTGCATTAACTTATTGGACATAATTTGATTAATTTATTAAGAATACAAGTTTTTAGGTCTCTTTTCGTAAATGGCGAGTTTATTGGATAGAGAGAGATTAGATTTTAAGAGTGTTCTTAAAAAGTGGAGTCTACAGTACACTGTTATATAGTAAATTGTAAGTGTAGATTTTAAGATGGGCGTATGACTAGATTTAGACTAAGATATTTCATTTGTCATTGGAATCGTTCTATTCAATGAAAGAACAAAAAGCTAAAAGTGATATTTTTATTAAATTACCTATACAATTTCTCAATAATTTGAACTTATAATATTGGAAAATTGTTTTTAAACGTATTATTGATATCTTTAAATATTGCTGTAAGGAAAATAAATTATACATTTTGTGAATTATAACGCTTTTATTACGAAAATTTCAAGTCAATAAGGTTATTCATATTTGAATTAACCAAACCTAAATGAGAATTAATTTTGTCGAAAACTGGTTTTATGTAAGTTTTTGACAATTGTAGTTTGAATTACCTATAAGAATTTTTTTACATTTGACTTACCAATATATATTAATAGATATTAACTACAGTAGAGTCTCTTTAATCCGGACAATTTATACTCTTATATAATGTACATATTCGAGAATACCTGAATACCAATTGTAAAGATATAATTGTTTCGATTAATAATAATAATAATAATAATGTGTAATGTAAAATTGTAAATTAATAAATTTTGAATTTTTATAAATACATAAGATGTTTTTTGAATAATATTCATTAGTAAGAAAAAAAAAGTCATTCCGTTTAATCTGGATTTTTGATAAACCGGATAGAATCCGGTAACATCTAATATTCTAGTATATATATATATATATAATATAGACATAAATTAACTTCTATTAATACTTAAACTTTAAAGTATTTTGATCAGTAAACAAAAATTTTATAAATATTTACCGAAACAATAAATAAAAAACTATTAAAAGTCAGAAAATAAACAAAGATATGGCTCAATAAAGCCAAAATATTTCATGTAAAAGAAAAAATTATATTTTTTGGAGTATAATTACAAAATAGAAAAAGAAAAGCGAGAAAGCTTCTATGTTATATTCATATATTAAATATAAATTGTTGTTATATAAATAAAATCATACAAAAAACATAACGAATAAATAAATATCAATCTATTATTTTATATTTCTAAGGATATTTTGTTATAATTATATATTTATTAGAAATCCAATATATTATCGCACGAGTAAAATTATTAACAAATTGTAAAGTAAATTAATTGTTCAAACAAAAACACATGTTATTCATCAGTAAATTTCCATACAACCAATTCTAATTTTAAATAAAATTCGAAAAAAAAAATAATTAAAATGTTGTGAAAATAATTTTGATTTTTTTAATCTAGATGAAACATTGTTATGTCATGATTGCAACACCTAATCAACAGTACCATATACAGTCATATTATTAAGTTAATAAATAAGTTGTTTAAGTTTTATCGATTATTTCGATTATTATTTATGTTGTTTTTAATTTTTAAATAAGTCAAACGTAATAAAACTCTAGTTTTTGTTTAAAGACCGTGTAAGATCAACAAACTCTATTCGAACGTAAAATACTATAAATTTTACTATTATACGTTATAATTTAAAGGCAGTAACCACGTAATTATACAATAATTAAATATTTGTTTATAATATATTTAACGCAGTAGGTACTGGAACAAAGTATAATCGTGTTTGATATAATTTAATAATGCGTTGATGCATTATTAATTATAATCTGAGGAATTACGCGTCACAACGTTTGTGACTTTATGAACTTTAATAATAATACGTACATACCTATAATAACTATACCGAATGCGCCTCTTGTGATATATAGAAAACGATTACCCGTAGGCACGGCTTTAAATAGTATGGGTGCGTAACGAAAGGAGAAAAACTGATGCACGAACGTTCTTCACCGAATACCTATGATGTTAGAACGATCATACAGTGGATTTATATAAGTATAAATAAGTAACAAAAATATTATTTTTATTTTGGCGGTATTATAATCGCGGCGCCACAGCTTTAGATCAGCCGTGATCTATATTATCAAGTTACAACTTATAGATGGCTCTACAAAATCGTAGCTAAAATCAGCTGGTCATTTGAAGACCGTATTTTGTAACACATATTAAACATCCTGTAGAATTTAATACACCGTACTGCAACCGTCGTAACTTAAGCCGTGCCCGTAGGCGATAAACCGCAGTAGGTAGTAGCCGTGAAACGTGCGAGTGTTACTACCCATGTAGTTTTCTAAAACTAGCGCTGACTTTACGAAATGCACCAGTAATAAACCTACACTGACGCAGAGAAACTGTACCCCCTTTACAAACGTGATAGATCGTTCGCTAATATCGACAGCCCTAACCAAACACCATCGGACACAACATACTGCAGGAGAGAAAACCAGTACCCGCGTGATGAGTGCAATAAATCGTTCGCTCGACTTGATCAACAGTCGGTACATCGGGGCACAATGGGCACATACGAATACGGAAGACGAACTGTAGCTGCAGTGTGACGTATAGTGTATGAATCCACATTTCATATTAGATATTATATCGAACGTTTTTCTAAATTTTAAATTTTGTATTTGCCAGTTGACATATCCCATATCAGGTATTATGAGCTACTCCGTAAATTTCCCAATAATATGTCCTGCGTTGTAAAATATAATATGTAGACGAACTACGATTACTACTTTTGCAGTTATTGTTTGAGCTCCTCGCGAATATATTTCGTCTGGTTGCGACTTTGGGCTCGGGTAAAAAGAGACTACAAGTTACCTAACTCATTATATGATACGTGACTACACGATCAGACACGGTCTATCCGTAAATGTATGATTTATTTATATATAATGTTCGGAGCTAAAACATGGTTAAACTTCACTCGGATGTTATTTAAAAAAAAAAAAAAAAAAAAATTGAGAATAAAAAAAAATCTCTGTTCCTTGAGCTGAATAAGAATGGGAAATGTTTTATTAATATACGCTGACGTCGTGGTGGCTTATAGAAGTCTCGGCATACGACTCAATTTACCGGATAAGCGCACCGGCAATAGCAAGACGACATCATTTTCTGATCGATAATGTATATATACGCACAGTTTAATGATACACACGTGAGTTTTCCGAGCATAGGTTACTTCCAGAATAATATATTATAATATAATATAAACTCCATTAAGACTTGCATACGCGTGTGTGTAAGTGAGTGACTGTCGTGTGGTGATTTGTTGGTTGATTGTTTTGCGGCAAAACTCCACACAATAGACACCTTAATTATAATCAGGACGTATTATTATTATTATTGTGTCAACGTTATTATGATCTTCATTAAAATGCATAATATTCACGTCGAGCCTCTGCGTATTATCGATGTCAATCAGAATCCAGAGATCGAAATAATAATAAAAATGCCAACAACTCGCTGACAATTATTCTGCAAGTAGATATCCTAGAACAACGTTTCTTAAACTTTACTCTTTAAACCCTTTTTTTTATTTATCTTTCAACAACAATAGTTATTACAGCTCGGTAATAATTAGAACCCCTTCTTGGTTTCAATAGTTATAATGCGTAAAACGTTCTTCCCCTGTTAACCACCGCTACTGCCTAATCTTAAGTTAGATTTTTTAAAGTCATTTTCTTGAAATTTTTTAAAAATGAATTCAAGTTTCGCGGAACCCTGAAGTTATGTTCACGGAACCTCAGAATTCCGCGGAACACAGTTTAAGAAACGATGTCCTAGAGTCTAGACTGTTCCAAAACTGTTGTATACATATTGCATACACATTATCGTTTCGCACCGGGTTCACCGATTTCCCTCGAGATGTCCGTTTTGAGTAGCTATCAAGTCGATTGAAATGTATCGCTTTAAAAACACATATATTATGTAAGAACGTATATCGGCCGTACGTTTGTAACTTTTAATATTTTCTTTACAATTGTTAATACCATAATAATTTAAAAAACCTAGTGTAAAGTTAAATACACATTAAAAACGTAACGTTATTATACAAGTTAATAGTTGAAATCAAATCCATTTAACTATAAAAGTGTAAATTTAATATGGGAAAAATATTAACTCATATCAAAAATGCATTCAATTTTATTTCTTAATTTTATTATCTGGTGGCCACTTATAATATAGATTGTGTAACTTTAATTTTTAAATTAATTAATATTTTATTACAATTATTGCATTCCAGGATATATTTATTTTTCTTATATACTTTTAACTTTTAACTGAAGTGCTTTAGTTAGTTTGACGTGTGTGTCAATAAATCCATTAAATCAAAGAATATCGTGACATCTACATCTCTTCACCAGTCGATAATATGATAACCAATGACGAGTTTGATCATCAGTTTGACACAATGATAACATAATACTTAGTATTTCTAATGCACAATTCAAAGAAATGATTTAAAAAATTTAATTTGAGAAGTCTTATTTTTGTTATTAGTTATCTATTCTAAATTAGATTATCATTTATATTTATTAAATGTTGGAGATACAGTTGTTACTTAGCCCAATTAAGTCAATAATTGACTACAAATTATATTTTATATTACCACATTTATAGAGTAACATAGAATTGTTAGATATTTTTCAACAGTCTACTTGGCTTCTAAAAAAAATGATGATCAAACAAAAATAGGAATTTTTATTAAATCGAGCGACGTACATTACCCATATAACATGTTTCAAAAATGTTTTTCATTTGATATTATTTCAGTAGGCGTATTGTTGTTTTGTCAGAGTTACGTACACATTAAACTGATTTCTTTTAATAATTTCACAGAAAAATAGGTTCACACTATGAAAGTCGGTGACGTGAGTTACTATGCATTTATACACATAAATAAACATTGCAGTGTAAAATATGTTTTATACACATTTTAATTTATTTAATTCGTGTACCAGCGTGTACACATATATGTCATATTATATATGTGTATATATATATATATGTAAACACAATTTACTAGGTACTTTAATGTATATAAATAATAATAGTATTGTAAATTGTATAACTAATATATAACTATAACTATCTACCTACTTATACTATTACTATGTATAATGAAATAAATACTTAAGTTACCATATTATACTAAACTACGTATATATTCAATTAGTAATATAACATATTACCTATCAGAAGAATTCTGATAATCGAACGTTTCTTTTTATAAATTTTAATATATTATTGTGTCGTACTGGAGCGATACGCGGTTGGGGTAAAATATTTTTGTAAAACTTCAATTAAAATAATATGTGCTACGTTCGTTAACACGCATGATAGTCCTACAATTATATTTGTAACACGTAGTATGATTACGCAGGTGAATCGTGCGTTTTTATACATTTTTGTGTACGTTTCAATTAATGATGTTTTGCATTTATACATTTAATCAAAATATCAACGTTATACTCACACAATTTAAATATTTAAATTGAAATATTACAATATGTATGATCAGAAAAAGCTTAAAAAAATACTGAAAAATATGTTCAATATACAAATTTAAATATCGTGTTGTAATTATTAAACAGTACAAATACGCTTATTAGTAACCGATGAAAGGACAAATCATTTGGGCAAAAATCTATTTTAGTTGAACATCAAACACCAAAAACACCAAAATATATATTGTAAAATTATCAAAAGAGAAACTAAATGTCTGCAGTGTTATTAATTGAATGTAACGAGCATAGAACTACAACAGATAAGTATTTAATTTGTAATTATATATTATATTATTTATTTTACATTATGCACCAGCTGTATTGAAGATAACTACAAAAAATACTATGTACTATTTAGTAAACATAAATAACTATTGGAAGTGTTAGAAAAAGATGACCAAGTAAATTATCTGGATAAGATAGCAGAGAGTTTATTCAAGATTTTTTTTTTTTAATAAAAATATAAAATAGATACCAATGTTATTGTTTCATGTAAGTTTTAAGTTGTGACATAATATCATGAAAATGTTAAATAGATTTTTATATAATATATTATAAATGTTTTAACAATAGTTATTTTAATATAAATAACCAAATTAGAAACTTTTTTTCATTTTCAATTAACATTTTAAATATCAAAAAAAAAAAAATATTGATTTAGATTGTAGATGATTTTTAACGATTTTTTTCAATATATTTTTAATAATATAATGTGTACTTACTAAAAAAAAAAAAACAACGACTCTATTCTTGCTACTTAACCTATTGCTGAATATGGGTAGATTGTTAATATCCACAAATAGTTAATGTAAGTCAACAAGTAGATCATGTAAAAAGACATTTTTTTTTTAAATTCATAGCATATACCGTGAATATAAACTGCCCACCTTATGTCTGTACTCCGCTACTCTATCATCTTAAAATCTATCCCATTTAGATGACCGGAGACGTTCACATAATCTTTCTTTTCTACAAAAACTACTTTTAAGACTCCCTTTCTCTCCTATTCCTTATATACTTAAAGGTCTATGCTTGGTTTACTCGTAATGCTTACGCTTTTTCTGTTTTCTTTTGTATGGCCAACTATTCAAAACCAAACCTATCTCACATAATATCTATCCTGGATAAAAGCCCGCTATCTTGTTAATAAATAAATAACAAAGTAGGTACATCTTCAAATACACAAAATAATTTAGTTGAAAAATAATATTATGAAATATAAATACAATTTTTTTTAAATTATAGTTATCTTTTAGAATACTCAATACAAAAAAAAAAAAATATTATAAAAATAAACCTAAACTAAATACTTTGACTTTTTTCAGGTTACTGAAGAAAAACAAAACTACAAAACGAAACATGTCTGCCGATAAAATACTTGTAGGTAGGTAACAAAACCATTTGATATAACCTCATTTATCAGAAATATATTAAATATTCATCGTTTTTCTATAACCCACTATATGTTCATTTACACACTTATGATTGTTCTACTGTCCATTTACTATTCGTGTATTGTACATATTATAATTAATATTTGATAAATAAAACATCCCAAAAACTCTATGATACATTGCCTTCAAAGACAGGAAGAAAACTATCACCAGGGACTCAAAGTTTAAAGTCTTATTAATTGGATGTAAATGGTGTAGTTTCATTGGAAATACATATCAATATTTATTAGATTCACACCTATATTTATCTTTCGAATAATTTGTCTTATCGCCTTTGATTTGTGTTTCTATATGAGTGCAGTTAAGTTAATGGGAACGATATGGAAATATACTGGAATTGGACGTAAATATTTTTATTTTTCATAACAACTACCACAATTTGACAATAGAAAATTTCATATTTTGCGATGTTAATAATTATTTGTTTAAAAATAGATTTATCAATAGTCTATCTAGAAATCAACAACATTTTTTTGTATAAAAATGTATAACAAAATTATGATATTAATTGACTTTTCAATTTTAAGGGTTTGTTTAAAATAAATAAAAAGTAGTCTTCTTATCATTCTTTGATACGGTTTAGGATCATTATAAATTCTTATTTCTATGTTGTCGATCTTTCTTAAAAATAAAATATATCAAAATAACTGAGCCATGTCACAAATTAATGGTAAACGATAATGTATATAATATTTAGTTATTTAATCTATAACCTATGGACACTGTATAGTGTACCTATACATTATAATATAATACAACACAACGTCAACAACTATCTACAATAATACTTGATACAAGGTGGCTGTTTTGTCTTGTAATAATATATATCAGGTAATAATTAAAAATAAAAATAATAAATGAATTTAAAAAAAAACTGCCATTACAATAATTTTCCAAAAGTTCCCCGACTTTGAAAATGTTTGTATATTAATCAAAAATAATGTCAAGCACATTGAACAAAATCTGTGAGATCGATGTTCTCAATTTTATTTAGGAAAACTATATTTTACTGCGAAATATTACTTATGTACGATTTAATACAGTCACTTAATATTTATACACCTTTATACTTTGCCTAGTTGTTCTGTCCAATTGACACGTTTTTGTAGCATTATGTAAAGTACAACCATAAATATTCATTCATGTATCTAAAATTCTGACCGTTTTGATAAGATTGAAAATGCAATACATATCTTTGAATAATCCATAAGAATATTGTTATTGAACCTTCTGAAATTCAAGTAGCGAAATATAAAACCGAGATAAAATCGATGAAATAAATAATAAAACACATGTAGAGGTACACATATATATTATATAATAATATGAAGAAACAAAATATGTTTACATTGTATTTGCATATCTGCCTACGAATTCTAGACATCACGATTTTATTGTATACGATATTTTTAAAACAAACAATGGGTTAAAAAATAGAATATTTTTAGCTGCAAGTAAATTTAAAAAAAAAAATGTAACTTAATTAAATTATTTACCGTTAAAATAAATTAGAAAAACTGAAATGTACATGCACATTATTTTATCTTCCAATTTCCATAGTATCGTTTGTTATTAAACTACAAAAGAAATATATTATTGGTACTTAAACATAAAAAGTATTTCAAAAGAAGCTGTATAATATTAAATCTAGTCGAATCTGTGTCTAGTGCTCAATCATTGGTAATTTATCAATTTAACAATTCAAAAATTTAAAATTACATACAAACGATTCAATTCAACCTAACGAAGATTTTTGAAAAATTATCATTATATTATTTCGTTCTAACCGTACAAATCGTATAGATATCATGCAAACTTGAAATACTTATATGATACCTTATATTTTATAATACTTCCATCATAATATTGTTATCGTTAATGTACATTGTACAGGTACAAGAAAGCGTTAAAACGCAGTTGATGTATTTGGCGTCATTGCGAATCTGGTGCGTGTATAGTGGTTTGAATCGATTTCCCTGCAAAGCACATTGCCGTCGTGGACGCTTTGAAAGTCTGAACAAAATAACGGACGACTTCGATCGTTAAAATCGTGACCATAGCTGCTCATATGATTTTTCTATGGTAGTTTATCCGTTTTCGATGTGATGTTCACGGATTCGTTTCGTGGCCGATTACAGATTTGACGACGTCAGCGCTCAGATAACAAAATTAATTATATTGTGTAAAAGAAAATAACGCAGTCCTGCACGTGAAGTCAACGCGTGTTGAAACAATGCGACTTACAATGAATGAGAAACCCTTCACCTCTGATCTTACCGACACATCAATAGTTTAGTATATTAGTGATCGGAGTTTACCTGATTGGACAGAATGAAGTAGATAAGGAGCCCGTTCTATCAAATGGATTGATAAGCCTATCCCATCTAATCCTATATTATTGTTCTATTGTATTCTAAAAATTAAAATCTTCAAAATCATAACGTGAAAATAGATTTTCCTATATGGTTTTTTTTTAAATTATAAAAAAAAATAAACCATTTTAAATAATTTATTGGTATTATAATATGATTTAAATAAATTATTATCATGATGTTTAATTGATTTTACATTTCAATTTTAAATTATCAATTATTATTCTAAATGTAATTACAATAAATACTAGCTGAAAAATTGACTCATAAGTTGACCGCATCTATTAGTGATATTATATAAGATAATATTATAATGATTATTATATAAAATGGAAATTGACTTTATCATATTTTTTAGTGACCAATTTGTAGACACCAAAACCTCCATCTGAACGAGTTTATGGTGAAACTATTTTCACTCGACCAACTCGAAAACGCCGAAGGCTGCTTCCAAACACCCGCAATCGAGTTTCACCACCTCTTAGTTATTATTATATAAAATATGAAATTCGTTTTTTACAAAAAATTGTAAATAACTCTTTTTATTAATAATTGAAAAAATTTTCTAATAGGAATATTTATAAATATTTGATTCTAATATTATATTTATAATAATTATTCTAAAAACTATAGGATGACAAATCATCACTGTTTGAAATAATTTGTCATCGTATAAAATGAGTTAGGTATCTTTGAATAAAACCATAAATACATCAAATAATAATAATAATAATAAATTCATTGCAATGACTTATTCAATGACAAAGAACTTTTGACACCTATAATCATATACATAACAGCAAGTTCAACGGTTTTAATTTAATGCTAAGTTATAACTTATAACCATTAATATTTTATTATAAAATATTAAAACAATTTTTCTGCTTGAAAATGTATAAAAGATTCTTCATAAGTTTTAATTTTTGGAATTTAAAAAAAAAAAAAAAAGTTTAGCGTAAACCCACGTACATTTTGTATGACAGTTTTAAATTTAAATGTTGACGCCTTGTATTCCAAAGTAAAATGAACAAAAACTCAAACAATTTTTTTATAATCCTCATTATTCAAAAAATATTACTATAAAAAATGTATGTTTATGATATTGGAATTGGAATTCATAGTACAATATCGATTTCTCTACAAAGGATTTTTATATTTTTGATAAGTCCATTCGATGTTTATCACAAAAACTAAATTACACTTATAATATTATTGTTGTAATTATCATTTTCTATACAAAATACAACTTTTAAAACGTTTAAAATTTGTTCGCATATTTATAAACATTTGAAACTATCAAATATTTTTACTTTTGTTTTCCATAAATGTTATTTTATGCTTATAGTAGTTTGAATTTCCTACCATACAGAATATCCTCACACTGTTTTTCATTTAGTATTTGATTTGTTTTTCTTTATATAATGTACACTCAGATATTAATAAATGTATAAGTGAAATGTAATATCCTCAAACTTCTAAAAAAAAAAGATACTTAAAATATGTATTTTGAAATCTGTATCCGGGGATAAGGGTTCTATTAAAGAAGTATATATTATCACCAAAAAGACTCCTACGACGGCAACCCTTTTGTATAATTTATTATTCACACTTTCACTCCAACACTCCCCTGTCAATGGGATACCCATTTATACCGGTCAAAGAGTACCGCACGTATTATAACAACATATTATATCGTTGTATAATGGATTGGATGATATCAGAGAATACAGCTTTTTGCTTGTCTGTGGTCATCCCAAGAAATTATATTTGCATGAAGGATAAAAAAAATCACCCACTCCTTTGTCCATTGAATTTGGAATGCGTCACAAAATTCCGAGCGTAATATTTCGGGGGGAAAACATTTATTACATATAATAACATACCTCGCAAAAAAAATATATACATACATATATAATTTTTACGACCCGGAACACGAATAACAGAACGTTTTACAAACTGTCTCATACAATAACTGAATACGTTATTCATACAGTCGACTTTGCGTGATTCGTAAGAAAAAAAATGAAATAGCGCTCCCCTAGTATAATGAAGGCCAATAAAGAAACGGTCTACACGTACAAAATAATATAAAGAAAATATAGTTGAACGTAGAAATAATGGCATGAACAATTTGTGATTATCGTAGATAACAAGTCACTATTCTCGTTTAAAATATTTTCGTCGTTTTATTTTTTTGTGGTTTTCATTTTAGATACAAATCGATAAGCTCATATCTAAATTAGACAATAATAGAAAATGATTTACCAGGAACTTATATCAAAATATTACATTTTATTTTAAGTTGCAATAATAAACACGCAGATTGTTATATCCGCACAATGAATTGTAGATCTTACTAAATTTGTCGTAATTTGGATCTCTCAAATAGGGTAAAACCTAGTTTAAAGTTTAAACCAGTATTGTATGTGTTTAACAAGAAAAATAGTCTTAAATATACTTGTACACTTTTTTGTTTGATTTCAATACCACTTTGATTAAACACTACGATCGCGTTTTTAGTAAAACAGTCTTTCACCACTAAAAATAATTCAATTTCATACGGGAGTAAACTTTACGAAGGGGTTAGGGAGTATGCAAAAGGTGCAGCATATACTGAATACTACAATATTGCTCTTTTTACAAATTTAGCTTGTGAGAAAATTTTAATGGTACCGCGACTTATCAAAAAAATGAAATATTTAAATATGTAATTAAGTAACGATACGAGTTCAATATTAAAACTTGATAGTTTTTTAATAAACTATAGTCTGTAGTATGGACTTTATACGCTAAATCATCATCATTGTTAGAAATGTAACAGTTCATAAATTTCAAAAAATATACTCTGATAAATTGTTCAAGTTACCTACGTCAAACTCTTTTGTTTATTGCTGAAATGTAAATCACGACTACAACCCACAGTCTGTTGCATTGGATAAATCAATTTTTTCCCTATACAATTACACGTGAAAACAATAATTTCCCTTGTTGATTTATTAGTGAATAAAAAAGTCATGTCTTATGTTAGTATAATCTTAGACATTTTTAATCATTTATACAAAATTAGTTTGGGTGGTAAGAGATTTATTTCAATTTCACCTTTTGAATACTTACATTATGAACATAAGTTTGTTTGAATCATTGCCATGGTATCGATTTATAAATATGTTCCATTAAAAATGTAAGTATAAATCCGATGATATAATTGAATACAAATTTTCCTTTTTTTTTTTAAATATTGCTGTCCAAAATAGAATAAAAATGTATCATAATATGTTAATATCATTGATTTGTGTTTTGATTTTGAAAGTTTCTTCAAAATAGTGTAAGTACCTATGTATAAATAAATAACAAAAATAACGTATTGAAAATTAAAGTAACTCATAATCGGTCTCCCCTTTTATATAATAAATACTTAATAATTACGTGTGTTATTATATTGACGTTATATAAATTCATGAAAATGGTTTACTTAAGGTTTTATACCAAAAAAATCGATTTTCCATAAGTAGTAGGGTTGTATATATTGCATACTTAGCTAACTATGAGTAGAATATTTTTGAAAATAATATTTTTGTCGGTTTAATTATTAATTGATGTACTTTAAATTGGAATTACCCAAATTAAAAATAGATAATAGACTTTATAATAATTCAAAGTATAAAATGAAATAAAATTAATAATATTTATAGAGCTGTTAAAATTACCTGTATAATATTATACTTATTATACTACACCTAGGTTGTTTGTTGCACCTGTATTTATTTTTTCGCCAATTTAATTTTTTAAATTCATGTGAATACAATAATAATTGAAACCCCTATATAAACAATAAACCTGAATCTTATCTTTGTATTGAATTATAGGACGGTTCCCAATACTAGGTATTTAAAATAACAGAGTAAAATAGATTCTTCTGAATGTAGATTTAGTTATGTTCTGCGTTAGTTATATTAAAATAACACACATAATGCGACTATGATATTGGGGATTGATTATTGTGTAGTAGACGGTCGGAACGTATGTAATTAAGAAATTAAGAGCTGAATAAGATTGCAATTACAAGTTTTTAGTTATGAAAAATGAAACTGTATGTATTAAATATTGTTTTATCGATAACGCAGTCTCTTCTATGATTGATAACAAATTCTATTTATATTTTAATGACGGCCGCCAAAGCTCGACCTAACCGGTTTGAGATTTACCGTTAATATTTAAATCGAAAAAAACACTTGAATTAGAGAACCAAATATTTAAGCATCAATACATGTCTAGTATTACCAAAATAATCAATATTTCAAAAGAACCAACGGTTGATGTTAACCAGAGGTTATCTTTACCGGTAAATGTATAAGTTCAAGAGGTTCGTGTCAAACGTCATTATTAAAATAGCGTAGGTAATAACATTTAAGACACGATACATTTTATTTGATTAAAAAATAATAGACGATAAAACTTCTTAATCAATATATTATTATAACATGTACATAACAAAAGTTACGTGTAACGGTTTTTAAATGTATAATTATTAAACAAATTTAAAAAACAATTTTCTGTTTTTATTAGGTACCTAATATATATTTTTAAGATAAAGTTTACTATAGTAACGTGAATAGAATTGGTACTCCTATCCGCGTTATCAATTTGCGTAGTAAATTTGTAAATGATTTATGAATTAGATTTAGATGCATACAATAATTGATAATAAAATTTCAAACAAAAATGTAGGTAATTATAAATTGTGTTATCAAAGTTATGTCATTAAATTACTCTCACTATAGTCTCGGCATCAGCTTTCAAACTTGACCATACATTTAAAATATTTATCTAACCGTTTTTCTTTTATCATATAAGCAAGATGAGTTAAAAATAAACGGGAGTCAGAAATCTTGACTTAATTATTTATTATTTTTACTTTCTAGTTTTAAGTGTGTGAAATTTTTGAAAATATATTAATTATTGGTTGCCCATTTATTAAATTGTTTTTATTTATATCTTAATTTATAATATCGTGGCTTAGTGTTAGTCCTATTAAGTTTATCTAAACTGATTCAAACTTTTAAGGAAACATTAAATTATTTTGATGTGAGTTCAGGAACTACTTGAATATGTATTAAACATCAGATCCCTTTTTTTAAGTGTCAATGTTTTCCACATTTTATATTGGGGACGACCATTCCTCATTTACGACCATGTGGTTGTTTTCTTCATTATGTTTAAGCTTAAGTAATAATTACAATTATGTGTGATCATAATATAATAACAGTCGTAAATGTATATTACAGTTTGCTTTAAATTGAATAAATTACACCTTTTTTTACATTTTAATGAAAATTGTAAAAATTGTTTGTGATAAATAAATACGTAAATTCAATGAATTTATTGAATTAATATTTTATAGTTTTGTATAAATCATATCAAAAACTAATACTAAACTATTTTATTTATTAAAATAAAATATAATATGTATAAATTGTATGAATAAGTTCCTTAAATACTAATTTCTTATAATTAATTCAATACTATAATGTGTAAAATGTGGTTTATGAACGATTTTGATCACCTAATATTACACTTGTGATCATCTAAAATATCATATTTAAAATATAAATATCATTTGTTTGTTTGATCTAATAGTTCCAAGCTCTTGCAAATGATTTTAATCCTACCATTGTTGTTTATTTTTATTTTTCTAAAGAATGAATTATAGAAAAAAAATAAAAAAAAAGTCACTCTTTGTATATAAATGTAAGGGCTTTGAGTGTACATCGTAATTGATTAGGTTATTGTAATTCATGTGTTAAATTTGAATTCTGTGAACTGTGATGCCAAAACAATTGCATATGAAAAACAATGCAAAGTTAATGTGTCAGCTTTCATTTCTAAGAATATTTTATCATTTATTCTCAACAACAAGATATTTATTTTCATTTTTATGCTACGTTATTTTGAACTTATTTTGATAAAATATCATATAAGTATTATACCAGCAGGCATGCTTACCATACTATTAATTATTATAATATTTACTTTTACCGTAGAATTATAGGTTATAGTATCATATCCAACGATTATTTACGTATTACATCAAATTATGCCAGCCTATAACTGCCAAAACTACTAACAATGAGGCGACAGTTTACACATCATCGGACTCAAGCTCTTACATAACCGCGCTATGTCTATACCATCATATTCCAAACGACGCAAATTCAGGACCTGCATTCTGCAGCACTAGACAGTCAGCCAAAGTTGGTCACGCTGCCAGTAGGACACTAACAGAAAATTTCAGGAATGGAATCTTTAATATGCACAATTTAATACTGTTTTCCAGGTGTCAGACTCGAATAGAGACGGATGTTTGGTGGTTGGTTTGTCACGTACATTTCGGCGTTAACACAATATTACGGCCTTATGTTCTGTGAAAAAGACTTTATCCATGTAATGGTTCTATGACAGAAACAATGAAACTATGCAATATGAGAAATCGCTTATAATCATTAGTTTATTCATCATCAATTAACTAAAATTAGACAAGTACCTAATACTTATTATCAGTACGGTAATAGAAAAGTAT
Organism: Aphis craccivora; assembly: GCA_009835225.1. NCBI lineage: Eukaryota > Metazoa > Arthropoda > Insecta > Hemiptera > Aphididae > Aphis > Aphis craccivora. Next base: position 42,590 of record VUJU01000461.1, read on the forward strand.
TGATAGAAAGAATAAATAATAAGTACAACTGTACAAGGAACAACATTTTTCCAGATACCTACAACTTATTATGCGTCCATGAAAATTATTTAGAAATTCACTTTCTTTGTATTTATAATTTTATAGAAATTCGATCATAAATAAAAAAAGAATTGTTAAGTATCTATATAGTATCCAGTTTTAAGTTTTACTATAATCTGTACCATACCAAATACCGCAGAAGCACCGGATTTAAACATATACATTACACATATATAAAATTTTACTCGTGTTATAATAATATTGAGTCTGCAATAATTTATTATTGACCTTATATCGATATAAATGCTATTTATGTAATAAATAAATAATTTTAGTATGCTTGGTTTTTTATATAATTACAATTTCAAAGTAAAATAAATCATAGTATGGTGTTATTGGTCATTTTAAGACATTAAAAAAAAAAAAAAAATTAAATAACTCATCCGGGATTACTATATTGTGTAATATCATTATATAACATCCTTATTATAAATAATGTCAGCTCAAAATTTAAATTAAAAAAAAATAAATAAATATATTTCCAAAAGACAAATATAGTTACAATATCTATTAATTTAAACTAAAAATAACATAAAACACCTAAAGTTTCTTTAATTATTTATATATATATATATATTTAGGTACACATTAGCTTTTATCTCAATTCCTAGTATTTTAACAATTATTTCTCAGAAACACTGATAGATTTTTAAAAAAATATTATATTAAATGTGAAAAAAATAATACATTTTATGATAATTGTGTCTTAATTAATATTTATTTAGAGGAGCTATCTGGTTTTCATACTGCATGGATAATGTAATAGATTCTAAGATAAATGTATTGATTATACAATAATGTCTCATTTTCTTTTTTTTCATTTTGTGTTTCTCCTTACCTTTTAAAAAAAAATGTAATACATTTTCAACTTTAAATGATGATTTATGATAGCAAATTGAATCTAATTGGTCCCTCAAGGGTTAAAAATAGAAATTTGTTAATACAAAATTAATTTCTTTATATCATATAATTCAAAAAGAAATAACCGTAAAAACTTTAAAATTTCAGTAAACAATTTTTATGTTATCATTTTATGTGAATAGTATGATCTTCAAAATATTATAAGTAACCTATATTTCAACTAAAAATATATTTAAACATATTTTATTTCTATAAATATTTGAAATTTAAATTCAGAAAAAAAATCACATATTTAAACAATGAATAACATTGTTCATTATTTTGTTATAATTTAAAAATATTTATCGCTTAAAACTTTTACGTATAGTATGAATTTTACTTTTAGCAATAACACTTTCAAAAGATACAGATTAATTTTAAAACAACTATTTATACCATGAACCCAAGCCCGTCACCACGGGAAGCAAACGGGGACATTCCCCCCCTAAACCCGTTCATTGCCCCCTAGCATTTTTATTTTTTATTAATGGTTGGATATTATTAAATATTAAGTTTTTTCTATTGCCTTTTCTGAAGAATTGATCTTGCTACGGTACTGCATGAGCCTAAATTTAAAATAATTTACGATAAAATGGTATTGACTTAAAATTTAATACAAATAATGTGATAAAAGAATTCTCTTAGTATTTTTCAAAAACATTGTTTAAATTAAAAATGTGAGTTTTATTTCATTGAAACATCAAATGAACTGAGTATAACTATTGCCTAGTTTAGTTAATTTATAGTAATTAGTCAAGTTAAGCTGTTTGTCATGTGTAAAAAATTCTTACATACACCATAAAATGTATGTAACTATGTTATATTATTCGGTACATAGACACATAGTGTTTCAAACAAAACTCGTTAAACGGTCAACGGACAACATTTTCATTCAGGAAAACAACGTCCGGGAATACAATTATCAGGACAATTATCCTGAGCTCTAGAAATCTGTTATCAGGATTAAGATATGTCACTTATATACTATAATTCTACGTTTAAAAATATATCTACGTAAAATCATATAAAATATTATATTATATGCATAAATAATGTAGTAAATTTTATTAACAGAACGAAAACACAATGAACAAGATTTAAGTGTTACGATAACAATTATTTGTTTATAACTTACATTGTTTAATAATATACATAACTCATTCCAAAGTATAATGTGATTTTATGGTTTAAAATAATTGAATATAAATTCATTAAGTAAGGAATTACTTATTTAAACATAACATTTTAAAGTTGTATAGGTATGTATTTTTTAAAATATTTTTACTATTTTAAGTTTAATTTAACTATATGTTGTCTTATAATTATTTGGAAAATTATTTGATAATTTTATATAGTAAGTAATTATACATATTATTTTATAATTGTTCCATTATAAAATAATTGTAAATTATTTATTTAATATTATTTAAAATATATCAACTATTAAATATATTAAAATGATCCATTTGAAACGATCTTTAAATTTTTATTCCCTATCTTTTTTTAATTAGGTATCTTATATCTATATTAGATTTAAATATAACCACGATTAAAAAAAATTGAATGCTGAATTACAATATGAATTTTGTTTCACTGATATTGTTTTACTCGCTATTAAGGATTGTTTTTAAATCTGGGAAAGGATGGTGCAATTTTTGCTTTATTTTTAGTTTTCAATTCCCAACTAGCTATTTTGTTTTCGAACATCCACATTTTATAACATATCATTCATTTAATGAATAAACTCTAAAAAACTGGAGTATTGCCAAATATTATGGAAAAACCAACGAAGGTGTATACGTGAATAAATTGTCTATGCGCGTAATATACGTAATATAAAAACACAACAATTTATTGAAAATTTCGGAGAGTTGCCAAATATTTGGACAAAACCAATTTTTCACATATCAAATGCATTTATTTCGATCCAAAACAATAAATAATATAAATATTAAGCATTATAATTTTTAAAAACTGTAGTAGTCAGTATAATTATATTCGAAAATTGATTAATTCACGGTATAACTATTACAAAAAAAAATGTCATTAAAAATGTCGTTGCTTAAGTACACGGGTGAAATAATATTTTATCCCTGTTGATGTGTAATTAATAATTATATACTCGTAATATGTGAATTGCATTTATGATTATAATATAAAATGTGATTAAAAAAGGCTTCTGATAGTTATTTCATTCATAATGTTTTTTTTTCTTATCTGCTTCAAACAAATACAGTACATTGATGTAATTTTTTTACAACTTACCTCGTACTATTCGACATACATTCTGCTTAAATATTATTTGGGCTTATTTACTTTAACCACTTTATATTTAATGTCCAGAATACTAGGAAAGATATTAATTATGCCACTTTCTCTTAAACTAATCTCGGTTAAAATAAAATACCTTTTTATCCGTCGTTATATTAGTGTACCGAGAGCGAGTATTTTTTCTCGGCGACACTAGGTACCTGGTTTTTTTTTTACCTATCTCTCGCTAAAATCCTTCTTTTCAAAATCCACATTATTCTAAGTATAAGTATTTAGAAGTTAAAAAAATTAGGTCATTTTAATACTAAAATTGAGAGCAAAAAACACGTATAGAAGATAATAATGATTTGATTTGCATTTTAAACGCAACCTTTATAAATTGAACAGATTTAAATATTAAAAAATGTACGAAATAGGTATGCGACGAGAGTATGAGACTATATTTTATTTAAGTGTTCAGCACTTTATGTTTATTTTCGTTTCGATATCTAACGCAATACCTACCTAAAATATTTTTTATTTTAATTTAAAATAAACAATAAAAAAAAAATATCAAAATAAATCTAATGCGTGTTCACTGCAGTTTAATAACTATAGGTACGTAAGTATGTATAATACCATAATACAATTAATAATTCATTATACGTAATAAAATATAATACAATAAGTTAATAATAGTTACGTATTTCATGTTTACCCTTAATTAATAATAAAACATGTAGCTTTTAGAAAATTCTGTCAACGAAGACTAACTATTGTTAGGTATTAGTATATTGTCATAAAAAATGAATATTAATAGGTATGCTTAATATATTGTATAATTATAAATGATATTTAATATCTATGTATAATTATTAAGTTTTAAAATCTTTCTTACTCAAAGATTGGATAATATTTTACATAAATACCACACTATACAATATACATGTACCAATATGAGTTACACATTTACAAATACGTGTCTATTAAATGACTATTAGACATATATAATGCGTGGTAAATGTAGTAAATTATATTTAATCAGTTTAATTTATTTTGACTAATTATTACAATTAATTAATCTCATTAATTATATTTAAGTGATCATTTTCAAATTTTAAATGATCATCCAGTAATAAAGTAAGATAAAGTAAACTAATTGGTGAAACTATATACGAATTAACGACAGTTTTATTATTTTATTTTATTAAAATAGTTTTTAATTACATTGTATATAATTAGTATTATTACTATTATAAATCGATTAAATGTTATCTAAACAGACAAAACAATGACACGAGATGATATGAATAGAAATGCAATTAATCTAAAAAATTTACATATATACAATGTACTTATACATAAATAATTATTAAATCATTTAAAATCTGAGTTTGTGAATTTATTATTTGTTTTTCGTACTGGCCTATTTATATATTTTTGATTTGCGTGCTTATGAACAAACAAAATCTTCACGTATGTTTTATCACTGCATCGGCTTAATTAACGGTTAATCGATTATTGCCGGTTAATTGAGGGAAATGTGATGACCGGTTCGTGCTTAGTAGCACTATTGCCGTTTAATCTATGTAAAGGTGGTGATTGACATGTGCCGAGGAACACGGTTACTGGTTGTTTGAGAAAATGGTGGTTACTTGTGATTGATGAGTTTTCCAAGGCGTCGATTAAATCGAAAAAGCATGAATTCGAAATGGTTATAGGTGGTTCATGCGAACATTTCTGAATGCTAATAAAAGGCATTGGAGATTTTTCCTAATGATCATAATACAGCAGGACCTATAATACGTGTTATTTTGTAACAAATTTTATTTTTTTATTATTAATTGTATTTTATTTATTATATAATATGTGTTTTGGGCTATGGGTAAAAACTAAAAATAAAACAATGTATTTTAGGTTTTAATTAGTTTTAAAAAAAAGCTTAATTGAGTATTATTTTTGAATTCTGAACGGAGTGATGAATGTATTTATTTTACAATGATGTGTGTTTTTTTTTTTTTTTGTGTGTGTCTGTCACTACGTTTTGGAGCAGTAAAAGTGCGTCGACTTTAAAAAATGAGCCCTGTTTCTGATAGGAAAGTGAATCTAGTTGGTATTTCGGGTGGTCAAAAGTAAAAAATTTCCAATATTTTTCAAAAGCGTCAGCAAAAACCCTAAAAAAGTAACAGAAAAACGGGAATTTTTACGCAAAACCAGTTTTAGACAAAATCGATTTTTTTATATGGTTGTAATTCAAAAAATAATCACTATAAATATTTGAAATTTTCACCAAATATTTATAATAGTGTTATATATATATATATATATATATATACAGTTGAACTTTCAACAATTTTTGACTTTTTTTGAGTTATTTATAGTACACTGAAATTTTAGATTTTTATGAGAATTTTTTTTTGAAGTGTCGATAAAAAAATTTTGGAGGATCAAAAAATTTTGAAAATTTAATTCAAGGTTCCTTATGTGTTGTTAATTTTGTAGTTAAAAAAAATTAAAAATCGTTATTCACAATTTTTTTTATAAGTGGTTTATAGTTCACATTTTTACGAAATCTGTCGAAAACGCGAAAATTTGCAAGTAATTTTGAAGTTGAAAAATCATAAAACTTTTTGTGTTAATAAAAAATTATTAAAAATACAACACTAATTTTTTCATAAGTTTTTCTTCAAATATCTATAGAGAAAACTCAAAAAATCATTATAGGAAAAATTTTAAGTGCGTTTGAATTTTAAATTTTTACGAAATAGCGTAACGATAAACGATTTTAAACATTTGTTATTATTCAAAAAGTATAAGTCGTAGATACTTGAATATTTTACCAGTTATTAAGATTAGCATTTTCTTTACGTGATTTAATTTTCAAAGTATTTTGACTTTTTTTGATCTATTTATAGACAACTGAAATTTTCAATTTTTCTAAAAATTATTTTTTGAAGTGTTGATAAATTTTGGCTGAGTCAAAATACTTGAAAATTGAATACAAAGTTCCTAATAAGTTATTCTTATAGTGATTAAAAAATTATAAGAATACATTTGAACATTTTTTTTTATTAGCGTTTGAAGTTCAAATATAGACAAAAATTCATCAAAATCATGAATATTTCCAAATTACTTTATAGGTATAATTCATAAAAAATTTTGTATAAGTAGCTAAGAGTTGAAAATTTAATAGGTACAAGGTTTTTAATAAGTTTAGCTTACAATAATTATAAAAGAACTTAAATATTGGTGTATTCAGGCCATTAAAATATAAACCACCTTTTTCACCAACCACTGAAAATTATATCATTTATATCCTAGGCTGACAAATCATCTTGGTTCAGAATCGTTTTTCGTATACAATGATAACTATCATTGGATTCAAATTTAACACTCCTATAGGCTATAATATATAATAATGATCCACACGGCTCCTAATATGTGCAGCAGAGCGGTACCCACTTGTCCGCTTTTTTTATTATTATGTGTTGAACGAAACGCTGTTGGATACTCGCTCTCTATGATGTGGTTTATTGAACGCGGGTGGACTTAACTGTAGTGTTGGTCACCAGAGGGTAGTAGTGGCATAGAGATTTATTGTTTGATCAATTGATTTTGTCGTTTCGCCGTTTTTTTAATTTTAAATGGGTAACCGAAACCAATAAACTATCATTCTTCAATGGGCCGTTGTTTTTTGTTGTCGATTTTGTAAGGATCGCCTTTTTACGGCAAACTACAAGCAAATAATTCATCTATTATTATAAATTAAAATTAAAAAACATAAATTGTTTTTTAGATAACTAGTCAATAACATCAAAACTAAAATTACATATTTAAATGATTAAAATCATAAAATCCATCTATTTTGTTTAATGTAAAATGCATTTCTAGTAAAGTTATCATAAAATAATCAATATTATTTTGTACATTGCAAAAATAATCAAAGATATGACAGACAAGAGTGAAATGTTTAACTAATACAGTCGCTCTGTATTATTGTTAACTATTGCTTATTTTGTAAAAAGTATTGTGTTCCAAATATTTAGACATCAAAGTTGCAATATTTAAATTTTAATATATTGAAATTAATATAACAATAATAAGTGACTAAATTAAAAATGTACGTGTATGTTTAAAACTGTTTAAAGACCATCGATGGGCGATAAAGTGGGTCGTACAGATTAAATTCCAAAGAGATCCTATTAGCATTACAAGTTTTCTGTGGAACGAATTGAATACTATTATTCCTTTACAAGACGACTGAAAGCCCTTACAAATTTTGTTTAACAATTACACGATGCAAGTCTAATGAATCGAACACGAGTTATTTATTTTATTTTTATTGAAAAGAAAAAAAAATGTTTGGCCGATATTTGATAGAAAATATGGATGCTTCTAAAATCACATTTTCCCGTTTAGAAAATGTATTTTTATAATTGCCATTATTTAATATACGTTATAAACCTCAGACATGATAGACAATAATATGACAATATATATATATATACGTTTTTATAACTTTTTAATTTGTATACGTGTATTATATATTTTATCCTATCTTGAATGCATTATATCGCTATTGTACACATTCCAAAACTTAATTCATTATTATTTTTTTGTTTTTTAATTATTAAATATGAATGTAATAACGTGTTATTGTAATATAAATTATATACATATACAATATGTACAGTATGCTTTTTCTTTATAAAACAATAAAAAACAATTATAATTTAATACAAATACACTTCTATATTTTATTTTTTATTTATTTTTCACTAAAACAAAATATAATGGTCGGTAGAGATGTTGAACGTTATTTGTTAAAATTTCAATCCTTTGAATTCGAAAACGATATATTATAAGTTGTTCGTGGTTAAAAACAACGATTTCACTTTACTAACCGCATCGTCGAACATAAATATAATTATCCTTCATTATTAGTATGTTATAGTTATTACACGTATAGGTACATAAAATATATATTTAATTTTACGATGAACGTGTGGGTTGTGGGTATTATAGAAGTGCCCAATTATTAACGTGTCATTCTGGTGATCTTTGAGCGTATTTTACGCACGCCGACTAAATATTTAACCGTATGATTATCACCCGTCTAAATATTCTTTACCGTGATATATATTATTTTATTCAAATGTTGTTAGGTACTCGCCAAAAAACAATAATATTAATAACGCCGCTATTTTCTCTTTGTGCTGCAGTTTTCCTGTTTTCCGTCAGATCGTTGAATTAATTACAACTCCGGTACTTTAAATATTTCTCAGTACATATTTTCATTAATTCCAAGAATTGCAAATTTATTGCTTGACGGCCCCCCTGAATATACTCTGCTTTAATGAAAACAAATTATCCAATGTAAATAACAGTTTCTGTTTTATGGACTGCAAATCGTTGAATTAATCTATCGGTGATCGTTATATATATACACACATAAATGTAAGGCCATTGATAGACAGTTCATTAAAACGATAAACGCCAAATGTTTTCTCTGCACTACACTACGAAATGTCTGAATAAAATAACTAAACTTCCAAATTATTAATCAATATATTAACATAGTGGTTATTATTTTACAGTTACATAATATTCATTAAAATGCCAAAATGATAATTTTATAAGATTTTGTTTAGTTAGACATGCACATGCATACATTTTACATAAATTCATAATACATTATACGGTATTCGCTAAAAAATATTCTGTCTACAAAAAATCACATCGGGATAAAAATAATTGTTCTGAAAATGTTTAAAGGTATTTTCATAAAGCGTATTAGAGACAATTATTACTATTTTTGATTGTTCATCATTAGCATATTAATCACAATTGTATAGTATAATAATTATATATTGATATATATATGTCAATATAATAGTATGTATACAGTGTAGGTATAGCTACAGATGACTTGATTTGAACAAATTACAAATTTAGTTGTAATATGCAGTTTTGGCATCGCGAATAATATATCAATAAAATTTGACACGATTAAAAAAAAAAAAAAAATTAACCACTTCAACGCACTGGTTCAACTTTTAGAAACATGATAAATTATTATACGGTATTTCAGCTTTTATTTTGATCTGTACAATTTCCTATTTATAACCTAAAAAACTAAACCTGACTTAAGTGTTGGACTCTTTATCAATATCAGGCAGTGACCATTGTAACTGAGCTTATTTAAACAATTCGAATTATTATTGTAATTTCCAGTTAATTGTATTAAAAATAGAACACACAGTACAGTAATTATTATCGTGTTAGTACTGGTAAAAATCATTTATTATTATTGTGTTAGTGTTGAGTTCTTGTGCTAACATAGTGACATAATATAATTTATATCACTTAAATAGTTTAAAATAGATAATAAAATAATTACAAAATATCGGGTAGAAAGGCGTATCATTTCATTGACGTTTTTTGGCCAGTCTCTCATTATCAATAATAAATGTATTTAGATACAGACACAATCGCAATGTTAAGTTCGTAAGCAAATTAGTCTTAACTCACAATTGTATGAACATAAGTATTAAGTATACATACCTATACATTATAATATATTTAATATTATATTGTATCTATTATCAACAAACATTGAACGGTAGGCGGTGATGACAGCATCAAACAAAACGCATAAAAAAACCATTTCAAAAAATAAACACTGACTCGGCTGGTTACTCATGTTACTGTTAGACAGTAAATCTGAGGACCACCTCGGGATAACTTCTGAGCACCCCGAGCTAAACATACGGTTGGTCTCCAAAATGATGTTAGTGTGCATATATTTTATACGACTGAACCACTCATTAAGTGTGATTTATTGTTATTAAGTGTTATTCAAGTCTCCGTTAGGGTACATTTTAACAGTGTTGTATAAAAAAAAAAACAGTGTTTATTACTATTCAAAACGAAAAAACAATATTCTACTCATCGATACGCGTTTTACGTTTTTAAATCTCTGTAGGATTTCATATCAATTTTTCCACAGTAATAAACGTTGTTTAAATGAATACCATTATGATTTATCATCAGTGCTTCAAGTTCATTGAAACGTTAGTTATATTACTATCGTGTATTAATAAACGTTATCGAATATTTCATCATCTATACGAACTATAGGTAATGGAATAACTAAAAGGAGTGCTTAACATTTCATTCCACATTCGATTTATATTGAAATATAAATGTTAAACTTCAAAACAAATTTAATTAAATATGATTGTTTAGATATTATTCCCAAAAACTGTCAGTCCATTTAATCATAATAATTCCAATAATTATATACAATCAATATACGATAAATGTTATTGTTTATTATTAACGCATTATCTATTAATATTATGTAACTTAGATCAGTGCGACACGGATAAAAGATTACAATTAATATTTACAAGATTGGCATTTATTAATGATTAAAATTTTTGTTTTTACAAAAAATCAATACGTTTTTCAATTAAATTAAATTAAAATGTATGCGAGCAGAGCTTTACTTTTAGAAAATATAATTATTTTTATATTTTATTGGAAATCCGGTTTAGTGCTAAATTTAGTTAAATTGACGCTTACTAACCAATGTGTTGTGGAATGTGCCGTTCGTTTTTTGTACCCTAGTATCGATGGTATATTAAATGATTTTATTTGTGCAATATATTATATTTTAGTCTCATAAATATTATTTTTGATAGTTAAATTGAAATTTAATAAAATAATACAATTTAATCAATACATTGTGATGATAATAATGCACATAATAAATCATATAGTAAGAACAGTGTTTATATTAAATAATAGTTTATACTTTGTCATCTCGAAATCACTGCGGTACAGACGTACAGTGGGATTTAATTTGTGCCAATAACAACATTATTGGTACCAACTTTCAACAGTTTCCATACTTGTTCAATTTTACAGATTTGCACGTAGGCAAACATGTAATAATAATATAAAATAATATTGCAAACTCTATTCATGACGAATAGTTCCAACAGTTAAACTTAATAAAATATTATCATGCGTATATTTATTTATTATATTATAAAAATCATATTTTTGTTGCCTTACCATAAGTCATAAGTTTCTGTACATGCATATAATGTTTTATTTACAACATTTTGGATTACAGAATTTATAGCTCACGCGCATTTTATATACTTATAAACTTTATGAAGCACTTAATTTATGTTCGATCGAAAAATGCACTTTAAACTATAAAACATTTGCAATAGATTTCCCATGCACATCGAGCAAACGTATATACCTATTATAACATCATGATAGCGTGATATTAAATACATAAAATTATTAATGAAGAAATAAAAATGTACTATTTACAATGCGCCGTAAATAATTAGTATTGTGCATATATCGTGATAATGTGTTTAAAAAAAATTAATAGGCACACAATAAAAAAATTATTAGAAGACAGAGTGATTCATTAAACATACCTGCCCTTTTTTTGTCCATTAATAATGTATTTATTCAAATTCAGATTTTTTAAGTATACTATTAAGGAACATAATATTCCCAAACATTTACATTTTATTATATCACTAACCATATTTATTTTTACTGCATATTGTTGAGTAGATGATTTTTTTTTTTTTTAATATTGAATCGTAATAAAATTTGAATTCCAACTAGTATTTTATAAGTTATTAAAGATAAAAATCATAAATTGAGTAATGGTTATCCGTTGTATAACAAATATAATAATAATATAGTTCATGGTATATACTAACTGTTATATTCATCACTCAGACAAATTTTACAAATTATAATAAATTACAATAATTTTTAAATTTCCATAGGTAGTTCTTACATCTGTCAACCCTACTTTCAAGAAAAATAATCATCAATATACAAATAATTAAATACCTATCTCAAAAGTTCTTCTTAGAATTTCTATTTAGATAATAACATAAACATTTTTAAAAACACCCATTAGCTAACAGTAATAGTACTCGTACAGTAAAAAACTGGAAAATTCACTTTTTCAAAAGAACATATTGTGCGAGCTCTTTGTTGAGTAGGTTGTTTAAGTGACAATATTAAATTAAATTTGAATGTAATGAAAAATCTTTAAGTTCAAAAAAATGATTCTGAGTGGAGCTTTAGTGTAGTACTGTGTGTTAGACAAATTACATAGCACGTGCACCGTAAAATTGATACAATTATAGACGTAAATAAAACTATCATTGCTACAGACTTATGCTAAAAATCTAAAAAATAATTGTACAACTTTTAATGGGCGTAACCTTTTTTCGCCAAACTGACCTTCACCCGTTATCACTAAGACCGTTTTCTAACAAAGGTCATACTTGGATTTATTTTCCCCATAAAATAAATAAATTATTTAAAATATTTTTAGAGAATTCTTAATATTAGTTATGTTAGTTATTTGATAAATCTAATTTCCGGAAGCTTATGCAGCTTGTGGAGAAGATAGAGAGTTATGATTATTACCTACTCAGTTATTAATTTATTATTATTATTATTTCATCGAGACGTTATTCACGGATAATTGACGGGTTATTCCTCGCTATCATTCTGAACCTGTCAATTGAAAACTCAATCTGCGACGATATAAACGAAAAATCGAAAAAAAATTATAACGTCGTACAATATTGAAGTGATAACAATTAACCATCATGCACGTATTATGCAGATATTAATCAAAAATTTTAAATTTATAATATAAGCAGTATAAATATAAACACGGAATTACTTGGTGGAGGTGCTACAATAAACAGTGCGCTGCAACAATATTTACAAAAAATAATGAGGTACTAGTCAAATTTCAAGGAGATCATATTATAAAGCAGCAGATTATAGTCATATATTATACATATACTGTTTTTACCTAATATTCGTTCAATTGTATATGTATATATTGTAGCTTGTACGTTGGGAAATAAATTGGACATATGAATAATAGTATTACCTAACTAGTAATATAAGATATATAGATAATAGCTTATGATCAATATCTGTGATACAAAGTGAGGCATGTACATCGTAATCATAATAATATAACCTTTGGTGGAAAACCATGGCCATTGTGATAATGGATGAGGGTAATTTTGGTGGAAACCGTAGACACCTATTTTTAATAAACCCCTAAATGGTTTAAAAATCTAAATATTTGAAATATATGGAGCTTAAATATACTTAAAAATTCTAAAAATTAGAATTTGGATAAATGTATAATAAAAATAAAAAAATTGGAGTTTTCTAGCTGGATGGATTACCCTGTATATTATACATGTTCCACAATTGACTTTTAGTAGGTATTTGGGATTCGTGTAAAATGCTGAAGACAAATGTGATGTTTCAGTTTGCATCCACTCTAAAATAAGATTGTACGTTTTTTTATCCTATTAGAAATTTTTCAAACCACTCGAGTATATGAAGCTCAACAGGAAGTCCATTTTCCGAGCCGTTATAGTAACCATCGTAATTTATATGACCATGTACTATACGTATAACGGTTGCAATAATTGTCAGAACATATTATTATTTCTTCTATCGTCTAAAAAGCGTAAATGTCCTATAACATAATAGCCTTTTTTCAAATAATCGTCATAATAAGTGATGTTAAGACTAAGTATCTACAGCGGTCGGCGAGTGTAAAAGAAAAATTAAAATATAAAATAAAGTATAATACATCCTTTTATTTTGAAATACTCTATCTCTATATGTCTATAACATATATTATTATGGACATCAATAATTATTATTTTAGATTAAGTACTGATATACTGTGGTTATTTACATACACAGATACTAATAATAATTTATGTTAATGATTTCCTTTTTTTTTTTATATACACTAGGATGTAGGTATATGCTAGTATATAGGCTTGATTTAATTGGTTGAAACCAACGATGGTCAAATAATATAATATGATGTATAAAAATTAACAAAGTTTAGTCTATTCGCGTAATATTGCAACATTACCTATTTAATTTATACTTAAAAAGTTCTACGAGTAATTTTAGATTAAGAGTGAAGCGATAATTTCATTGTATTTTAAAATAATGATTTATTTTTATATTTCAGTCTCTATTATAAATTGTCTGTAAAAAGTAAAAAAAAAAACAATTCTGGTAGGTAGGTAGATATAGATAGAAAATTAGATTTAGTTGGGGTCAAAATTGAATATTATAGAAAACCGAAAAAAGAGCCTTTTTATAAAGTAGGACAAAACACCATTCTGGGTGCAGATAGTATTTCTTTTATTGGATATCTTATTAAATATCTATATTTTTGCCATTTTTTCATTATTAATATTAGTATAGTAGAGTTTAAAATTGTTGACAAAAAAAAAATCACATATATTATTTCAAATACCCTGACAGGCTTTTAATATCTTATTCTATTAAGTCAATAATGTTATATGGTTCAGCAATGTGAATATCTGAAGTGACAGATGAATATTTCAAATATTTACGATTGATATTTTTGAAAGAACAAAAAAATAATAAATAATTGTTTGATAAACTTTTTTTAAATCCAATACAAAACTTATTTCGAATCTCGTATTCAGTTTTTAATAAAAAAAAATAAGTTAAAAATTATATGAAGTCTTGAATACAAAATAATTCGTATATTTAGATCATTTTCGTAGGTAGCAAATTTTAAATTCTAAGCTCTTATAAATAAATCTCTAACAAAATATTAATTTAGGTACTTAAAATTTCTCAATTTTGATTAGAATAATTCATTATGTCTTCTATTAATATAATGTAATATGAAATGAAATAATGATACTATAATATAATATAAATTTATTTATTTTTGGCAATTATTATAAAGTTAAACATATAATCCAATTTATTAATATTATTGAACTGATTTTATTATATATATTATTATATAGAAATATTTTACAATAAAATATCTTTAAAAATATAGGAAAGCAAAACACTTTCCCGGCTTTTTTTTTTTATAACTCATTATTATTTTACATATACAATTAACATTATTATATTGTATTAAATTAAGACTTCATTATAAATATGACAGTTGTACAAATGTAGAATATAAATTAATTACGATTGAAATGTACAAAAATGTTATGCACACACAATCATAATTTTACAGATAAATTGATTGTAGTTTATCAAGATAAAATATTTAATAAACAAAATTTAATATATTTGTAATATTATATTAGCGATAATTTAACATAATATAATATATAGTGTATACAATATACAACGGTATTATATAATAGTACTATATTATATAGTATTATATATACAGTTCATACACAGAATTAATATAATATTAATAGTATCAATATATAATATTATGCACTTCTATATATGGATTACACAGTTTATCTAGTTATTACTTATTATATTAAATAATGGTTGGTTCATAGACCATAGTTTAATTTATGTAATATATATCGATCGTAGACAAATATTTTAATGTATGATGTATTTAAATAAAACACAAATTTGAAAAAATATCTGCATTTGACACAACACGCTGTTTTTAATTTTTTTAAAAGCTGAATTTGATATTAATTTTTATTTAAATTTCTAAAAAAATGCATTATTATGTAGTACTTTAAGAGTATATTAATGATATGCCAATAACATAAAAAATAATTCAATAAATAAAAAATAATAATAATAAAACAAACAGATTACAAATTTAAAAACCAATATTTACATTTTGTTTTAATTAATATATACCTACTTTTAATACAATATTTTGCACACATATAATTACTTGGATAGAACATTTTAAAATATTATGCTATATTTGGTTGATATACCTATTATAGGTAGATATTATAATATATTTAGTTATTTTCAATACATTAAATAAATTGCAGTGATTTGTTTACAATTATATTTAGTGAACTTTAAACCATTAGTTTTTTATAATACTTTTTCTAGTAGGCACATATAGATCAATTTTTATTAAAATATCTATTTTTTATTAATTCAATACTTATGTAAAAATGTCTGCTATTTATGAAATAACTTGTTATTGTATAAAAAAAAAACGGAATTTTATCTACTGGGTAGAGGTTGAGTCTACCCGACTAGCACTCTGCTACGACAAAAAAAACTGAACAAATCTATTGATTTTCCATAAAATTATAATTATCATGTTCTTTTGTACCTCTAAATCTCTTCTTCTGTTCTAAATATAGGTTAATAACTCTCCATGCGGAAATCTTTAGTCTTTTCACAGAAAAAAAAACTTAATTGATTTCAATTACATGTTTTTAAAGTAGGATTTTGAAAATTTGTCGTGAAAACTTAACATTTACAATGTGCATTGTTATTTGATTTACTGAAATTTCAAAATTTCAAAATAAAAAAATAAAATAATTGATTTGGTATATAAAATCTAAGATTATTCATGAAACAAAATAAGTTAACGTTCAAAGTTGTATTTGAATAGTACCTATTTAACAAGCGTTTTAAACTTTATTCAAAAGTGAAGATTATTGCCGTGTATTTGAATCGTGTAGATCCTAGTAGATCAAATGCGGTCATGTGACAAATAAATTAAGAAATATAACTAACAAAAATAATAACTATGTGGAATCGCACCAAAACAATTATCCTGACGAATTAGAACGAAAGCGGTTGGTGATTAGTTTACAAACACACACACCAGAATACGAGAATACGCCAGACAATATAATGCCAGATAATTGGTTACTTTATAAAGCACACCGAGTAATCGACACACGTAAATTATTGTTCGTAAACGATTTTATTGCACGTAAATTATATAGGTACGTTACAAACCCCAGCGGTATATAGGTAATACACGTTTGTATACAAAACAAATCACAGCTACACGTTATTGTGTATTCGTGTGTCGTAAACTTAAAAACTAGGAAGTCAATTTGTAGTATAATAGGTGTCAGTATACTTCGCCATTGATTATTCCATTGGATGTGTTAAATTTGAATTTAATAATTAATCAACCGTTTATAGAGAATTCCTAATATTTTTTTAAATTTCATTTTGTATAGAATAATATAATTTAATTTATAGTAAATATTTCAAGTAACTTAATGTTTCATAGTTAATATATTTTAAACAACAACAAAATATAAGAAAAATACCTTAAAATAAATCTAAATATGTTTTTTTTTTTTTTTTAACAGTGTATAGAAAAATATAATATATGTTAAGTTATTGTAAAAGTTGAGCATTACGCTAGAAGTTTTGACTTTTTTTTTTTAATTTCGATAAAAAAAAAACTTGTGAAGAATCTTGTATTCAATTTTAAAGTCTTTAGAGATTAAATTAAACTTTTGAACTAAAAATAATTTAAATATTTTCAAAATTGGGACATTAAAGTTTAAAATTTAAACAGCTGTGATTATGTATTTTTTAATTACGGGTATGAACAACTTATGAGTAACTATATTTCATTTACAAGCTTTTTTTTATTCTCAAACATTTTTTTTTATCATATATAAATCAAAAAAAAAAAAACGTATACATTTTAAATATCTATAAATATCTGAAAAGAATTTAAAATATTTTAAAAACTGAAATTGCATATCTAGAAAGTACCAATATTAACTATAATTATTACCAATAAGTCATATCGTTTTCTATTTTTGTTCTATAAAAGAAGATAAGACATCATCACTCGTTCAAAATTTAGCTTAAAAATACAAGGGTCCTTTTAAGTTATTAACAATAGAATTGCTTAAATCAAGCCTAAGTCCAAAAATTAACGTCAATTGGCTTAATACACAATACTACAATAGCATAATATTATACATTAGAATATAAATACAAAAATAACAATATAATAACAGTTGTTTCATTGAAATCCAAATTTAATTAACATCAGTGATAATAAAAATAAATAAGATGTAAATCGTTGTAAGGACGAAAAAATAAAATTTGCGAATTATTTATGAAAATAGGTCATGCTTCGAAAGAAGCTAGATTTATGGTTAAGGGGTAAAAACAACACTGAAGACAAGTATTACTAGGAGTATGAATATCAAGTAGGTAATTCAAAAAGCCTCGGGGCATCAACTCGACCCTCAATCAGACCTCATATAAAATTGATTCTTACCGAATTTATCACGCCAAGTTGAGAGGAAATTGAATTTTAGAGTTTGACTAATAGGCCTGTAATCATGATTTGGGTAAGTGATATTGAGGCCAAGACTAATGAAATTTATAAGACAGTTTTGCACATGATCAATTCGATGAATGTCAATGGCAATAGTATATGATGACCAGACAACGAATTCATATTCAAGAACTGGACGAACTAAGGCATTAAAAAGAGCCAGTGGGCAATTAGGCGATTTTATAATTCAGAGTCACCCAATACATCTCAAAACGCGAACAACGTTAATAGAAGTATAATAGATTTGTGTCCAAATTAAGAAAAGATATAAATAGAATGCCTTAGTCCAAGTACTGTCTAACGCGTTGAATGTAGTTTAAAGGTATTAATGAACTAGAACGATGAAAAGTAATTACTTTATACTTGGTGATATAAATGGATAAATTGAAAATATTACACGAGGTGGTGTCATTTATCAAGGATGTTTTGGAAAGTGATGTAATCAATGTATGAGGATATCATATGAAAAAAGCGGGTAAGTGGGTACCGATCGGCTGTACATTAGGTGCCGTATGGATCATTATTATATATTATAGGAATGATAAATTTGAATCTAATGATGGGTATCATTGTATACAAAAAACGATTCTGAACGAAGAAATATCAGCTTAGGATATCATTTCGAACGGTTAGTGAAAAAGGTGATTTATATTTTAATGGTCCGAATACATCAGAATTTAAGTTCTTTTATAATTATTGTTAGCAACACTTATGGGAAATCTCGTATTGAGTTTTCAACTCTTAGCTGCTTATAAAAAATTTTTTATGAATTATACCTACAAAATAATTTGCAAGTATTCATGATTTTGGCGAATTTTTGTCAATATTTGAACTTCAAATGCTAATAAAAAAAAATGGTCCCATATATTCTTATAATTTATTAATCACTATAAGAAAAACTTTTGAGGAACTTTGCATTAAATTTTAAAGTATTTAATAAGGCCAAAAAAATTTTATCGACACTTCAAATTAATTGAAAATTTCAGTTGTCTATAAATAGCTCAAAAAAAGTCAAAATATTTTGAAATTTAAATCACGTAAAGAAAACGCAAATCTTAATAACTGGTAAAATTTTCAARTATCTACGAATTATACTTTTTGAATAATAACAAATATTTAAAATCGTTTGAGGATAAAATTCCGATAAATCATTATCGTTACGCTATTTCGAAAAAATTTAAAATTCAAACGCGCTTAAAAGTTTTCCTATAATGATGTTTCGAATTTTTTCTATAGCTTCTTGAAGGAAAACTTATGGAAAACTTAGTGTTGTATTTTAAATCCTTAGTTATAAACACAAACATTTTTATGATTTTTCAACTTCAAAATTACTTACAAATTTTCGCGTTTTCGGCAGATTTCGAAAAAATTTGAACTATAAACGCTTATAAAAAAAAATTTTGATCAACGATTTTTGATTTTTTTTTTAGCTATAATAAGAACAATTTATAAGGAACTTTGTATTAAATTTTTAAAATTTTTTGGTCATCCCAAATTTTTTTTATCGTTACTTCAAAAAAAAAAAAAAAAATTCTCATAAAAGTAAAAAATTTCAGTGATCTATAAATAACCCAAAAACAAATATTTAAAATCGTTTGAGGATAAATCGTTATCGTTACGTTATTTCGTAAAAATTTAAAATTCAAAAGCACTTAATATTTTTCCTATAATGATGCTTCGAGATTTCTCTATAACTACTTGAAGGAAAACTTATGCAATGTGTTGTATTTTTAATCCTTAGCTTAAGATAACAAAATTTATGATTTTTCAAATTTTTGGTCATTCAAAATTTTTTTATCAACACTTCAAAAAAATTTGTTATAAAAATCGAAAATTTCAGTTGCTTATAAATAACTCAAAAAAAGTAAAAATCTTTGAAAATTTAACTGTATATAGATAACACTAACATAAAAATTTGGTGAAAATTTTAAGTATTTACAGTGATTAGTTTTTATATTACAACCATATAAAAAATCGATTTGGTCGAAAACTGGTTTTGCGTGAAAATTCCAGTTTTTCCTTATTTTTTTTTTTGTTTTTCCCGGTGCTTTTGAAAATTATTGAGAATTTCAAAAAATGACCTCCTCAATGCACCAACTAGATTTACTTTCGAATCAGAAAAGCTACTGAAGTTGAAAATCGAAGCATTATTTCGACACAGACACAAAAAAAAAATAATAATAAAATTAAAAAAATAAAAATAAAAAACACACAAAATTGTAAAATGTTCGCTCCGCTCAGAATCTAAAATGTTAGAATATTCTGGCTTAAAAGGAAAATACAACAAGGCAAAATGATTGAATACATAGTGTTAATAAAAATATTAAACAATAGAGAATCTAAGTGGCTACCTAGTGAAACTTCAGATAACGCTCGGAATAGATAGGACGTCTCGCTGAAAAGACTTACAAATTGTCGATGGTCGCTTAGATAGGATCTATAAGATAAAAGTGGCTCATAAACACCTAAACTGTCAAGAAAATAAAGAATAGACCTGTGATCTATGAATTCAAAAGCTTTGAAAAAGTCGGTATATATCATATCAACTTGCGATTACTTAAATGCCACGTGAAGGAAAGAGATAAAGTCGACAATACGGCATTTCAAGCTAAAATGTTCTCAAAATTCATTAGCTACAAAAGTTTGTTAATTATTTTGTAGCACAAAATTTTAAATTGTTTTGAATTTTACACTTACCTAAAACTTGAAATTATGAAAACAAAATATGCACGTTCTTTCCAATTATTATTTTCTATGCAATAACAATTACCAAAAATTTCAAATTTAAAAAATGTTGTCAGTTTATTTATCTGTTTGAAACACTTTAATGACAAGTACTTAAATGCAGTATTTATCAATGTTATCGATGTGACGATGTTTCTTATAGTATCAAAGGTATCATGCTGAAAATATAATTTAATCAATTTCTATATTAAATATTTGTTTAATTTAAATATACATATTATAATATATATAGTTACGAAGAAATAAATGTTTAAATATTTATATTTTTGTACCAAAAGAACATACGATTTAATTGTACGCATACACAACTTACATAATCAAACATGTTTTACTTAAATACAATATAACGTTCTAAGTTATAGATTCTATGTCTGAATAAAAAGGACATTTATAGGACATTTATATTAAGGGTATTTATTTTATTTCGTATAGTAATTTTAACCTAGAAACTAACATCACGGGTATTTAATTTGTACGTGGATAAGACAAACAAGGATCATACATGGTTTTATGGATGATTTTAGCTTTCGTGAATGTCCCACTAAGAAACTTACATACGTCACACAGTACAGTAGCAATTATTATTTTTTGTTTCGTTTAATATTTCTACACAATACACTTGTTTATAATGACAATAATACATCGAGCAATGACCAAGTACAAAAACATTAGCAAACATACTAAAATGGCAACATTATACAACAGTATTATACTGTGCCGGCGTATTTATTTTTTAATGAATATCGACAAAAAGTGTTTAACCACTTCATAATATTGGAAGCATTCAATAAAACAATTCGGATTTGAGAAGTTTGTACAAATAAAATAGTAAAATGTAAGTATTCATACAAATAAGGTAGGTATGTAGGTATAATGATATTCATCCATTTTACCTTAAAACGACATTGGCTGGAATTGTTTTCCTGAATGAAAGTTCGAGCAAGAAGGATAATGAATATTCAAGTCTTAGATCAATATATTTTTAAATCAAATATCTGTCAGCTGTTTTATTTTATTTCTCGAGTATATTTGCTTAATAATAATTTAGTTTCTGCAATATGGATGAAAATAAAAAAAAAAACTATATTAATCATAAAAACAATAAAAGACAATTTTGTTTCCATAGTAATTGTTTTGGAGTGTTTTAACGAGGAGATGTGTGGAGGAACCAGCAAAGCCCGTAAATTGTTCACATAATATCAATGTACCTACTGCAAAGGCTATGTAATACGAATTTTTATTAAAAAAATAACTGTGGTTACAACATCACTCTGTATAATAGTGTAATACCAATTACGTCTCTTCGTTGTATTTCACGTCTTCTCATTGCGTTATCGAAAACGTTTTTAAACGAATCGAGTATTAACTTTTGTAGGTATCGATCTCGTGCGAAACATACACCATATATCATATACGAGTGATTTATCTCGATGATACTAAATCTTATTTCATTGTATAAGGTAATCCAAACGGGAGTACCTACGTCACTGGAAGTTTTCGTTTGCCTATACCAAACGTTCTAGAGATTTCGACATGAATGAGGACAGGATGAAGTGTTTTTTTTTTTTTGTTTTTTTTTTTTTTGTTTTAGATTTTGAGCAGAGCCAGGAATGTTATTGGTTTTACAATGACGTTTATTTTTTTTTTATGTGTCTGATGTGAGGTCTTGGACTAAACACTTTGCTTCAATCGTCAACATTGAAAATTTGATCCAGTTGATTATTTTGTAGAAAAAGTGGAAGAATTTCTGTAATTTTCTAAACAATTTATTGAAAAAAAAAAAGGTAATTAAAACCAACTGTAAACAGAAATATTCATGTATTATTAGTTATCTACACAGTTTTTGGTAAATAATATTGTCCCCCCCCAATTGACACCTAATTGTACAACTAAATGATACTCACTCGCCTAACTTTTTTTAAAAAATTTTTAAGGAATTTTTAAGTTGAAAAAGAGGAAAATTAGGTAACCGTACTGCTGTTCAGTAGGTATCGAGTGAACAATATATAGTAAATAACTGTAACGTATATTATGTTAAATTTAAATTCAATAATAAATCATTACATACCAAAAACAATTCTGAGCAATGACGGCCCGTCATCCTTTATTACAAAATACGTAATATAATATAATATTGTTATTAAAGTAATTTGATTTACCATTATAATAATACAGTAGACAAAATTAATTTTTTCCAAAAACATTTAAAAATGTTTCTGTGTATATAAAATACAATATGATAATATGAGTTAAGAGTTTCAAGTAATAATATTTTTAAATTACAAAAATATAACAATAATCGTTATTTTTTGGTTTTATAACAATTTTATCTAAATTTTAAATCAAAAAAACTATTAAAACATGTAAAAAGGTGTTTATATGTTTTTCAGACTTTATTTTGTAATATGAACTTCTAAATAGAAACTTTGTCTTATATTTTTAATTCTTAGTTATAAAAATTGATAATCTTATAAATTTTCAACTACGAAATACAAAATAATTTACAAAACCTCGAGATTTTATGCAATTTTGTTTAAATTTAAACTTTAAATGCTATTAAATAACAATAGTTCCTGGTATGTATCATTAGTTTTCAGTAATAATAAAAGCATACAAGGAATTCTGAATTAAATTTTCAAGTGTTTTTAACACAGCAAAAATATTTTTATTGACATTAAAAAAAAAAAAAAAATAATAATAAATAAATAAAAATATCAAAGTTTATAAATAGACGTACGGTTATTTCTTTTTGAATTACAACAGAATATTAAAAATCGATTAAGGATAAATAGTTATTTTACGGGTGAATATCCAATGTCGTAAAAATTCTTCAAACGCTCATAAAAAATTAATGTGATTTTCCGATAAACTTTTTTTTATTATTATACCTACCTACGCAGAAAAACTTACATAGAATCTTGTAATACATTTTTTAAAATCATAGATTTGATAGATTTCGTCAACATTTTATTTTTATACGCTTATTAAATACATTTTAAGTATATATTTTCTGGAATTTTTAATTAGTCAGTTAACAGTTTAATGGATATCTTGTATTAAATTTTCAGACCATTTTGGCTAAACGAATATTTTTTTACAGTGGATATTTATGTAGTCGTATGACCAGTATAATCAATTATTATTAACGCGCGTGCACCAAAAATTCGTAATACTGTGCGATCTCAGTCATTCGGATAACAGCAATTGGATTTGACTTTGCAGGTTCGTGTCACTGTAAACAATTTAAATAACTTCATTCGTCATAAAGTTATAACATAATAAGAAAATATATTATAATAATACACAGGTATCATGATTGTATGATTAAAATGTCATGCAGTTTTCCGCATACGACTCAACGATAAAAACTAGATTTTATTATTATCTCATCGAATAAAAGACGTAATGATCAAATAGTCACTGTCGTTCTTTTTCGACAATGCCGTCGTCAACCATTCACAACCCAATTTTGTCGTGAATCATATCGGTGCGATTTTGTGGTGGGTTAAATTGTATACATTTTTGTTTTGGCGTGTCGATATTTTCACTTTCCACTTGACCAACGCGTGTGTACAGAGCGATGATACGATACGACACGGCAACTCATATGATTCGACGTCACACTCTTCAAAACAATAACTGCAGTGACCACTGCACATTCTCGGCGGTACTGCATATTATATTATTATGAATTTATAGTAATACAAATTATAGATGTACCGTTGCCGTCGTTCCGATATGATGTTTTGACTCTAACGCAAAGACGAACATTAATATTGAATCCGGAGGCGCCTCGTATAATCTACCGAACACCTCGAGTACCAGGATAAAAAAGGTGAACAAAAAATGGGTGAAAAAAAAACCGGTCGTCAGAGTATGACGTGTTTGGATTAACGTCGGCGGTCGTGTGGGCGCAGTCCGAAATAGAGTGTCCGACGACGTCGGCGGCGGTGGCCGTGGTTTTTTACTCTTCCCAGAGCTAAACGCACGTCGCCGCGGTCGTCAGGTGCACGACAGACAACGATATAATAATAATAGTATAATAAAACAAAAATAATAAATAATAACATTTAATAAAAAAAAACGTTCGCCGCGGGCTGACAATCACGCGGCACATTTCTCGCGTGAAGCGCGCAGCGGCGTGATATTCACCGTCGTTATACGTCTCTATTAGCGGTCATAACAATTCGGTGGGCGTCCTCTCACCTTTCACACGGCTCGCGCTTTTAATATTAAACATAATAATATTACGCTACCGCGTGTTTGTGTGTGCGGTGTGCGAGAGAGAGAGAGAGAAAGACGATCAAGGGCCGAATTTTTCCGACCGAAACGCGAAGTAGAGACGATGATATTCTTAAACCAATTGTCGAGTATTATAGGTACTAACATTATATAATATAATATTTATCCAACGTATGGATGAAAATGCAATGATTATAATACATTAATTGCGTGTTGTCGTGATTTTTTTTTTTTTCAATGTCATATTATATTATTAATTTCCGATTCGGCCGGCATTCCCGATTTTCCAAAAATGTTTTCAGTTGATTTCCAAATAAATTTCGATCAATCAATTCGAACGCGGACGTGTGGTACGACGTGCGTGGGCGTGTCATCTCGTGTCCTGACGTCGCCGAATTGAATGCGTCAACCGTGGCATGAGCAAAACGGACGATAAAAGCGTGCGTTTGATAAATTGTCAAAGCATCCGGACAAAGGTACATACTATATAGGTGCACCGTGATCAGAAAACATCGTTCGTTCTGATTATTAACGAGTCCTCGGAAGTGAGACAATTATTACCTACGAGAACCGTATGCGATAATGAAAAATACATATAATGTACCTACCCCAGTATAATGATATTATTTTCTAGAAAATACTGGTATACCTATTGCACATTATGCCGTCAACCAGGTTGTGTGCTACTATTTTCCTGCAAATACTTAAAAGAGAACTATAAAATATACACGTATACGGCTGCTATGTAATAATCAAAAGTCATTTATTTTGTTAAAGAATAAGAAGAAGACGCGATCAATTTTTCCAGGAAACACATAGATAGTCAATTTCCATGCCATAACTTTTCATCTAAAGTTCTTCTGAAATGTTATCGTTGGGTTATGCGTAAATGGTGTTTTTTTTTTTCAAAAGCTATTAAGTTTAGTTTGATATAAATAAATGTCTGTTGTGTGTTAGTTAGACGAATACAAAAGGAACTTTGGTAATAGGATTAATGAGCCGAAGCGAATTTCAACTCGATAATAACTTGTATATTCCGTCAAAACGTAATATATTGTTTTCAATAAAACAATGTAGATAATAGTTAATAAGTGTCAAGTCCTAGACAGAGACGTAGCATAGAGGTTAAAAAACGAGGATGATCTATTATAGCACATATCACCCGTCATTGGCCATTGATATTTTTTGAGCATTGAATTATTTAGGACCTATTTCAATTTCAAGTGATTTTGAAAATAAAAATTTTTAATAATGTGGTTATTATGATAAAATACATACAAATTATTGACATAAATTTAAAGTTACTAGTGTCTATAATATGTGGTGTAGAGTCTAGGTAACCGATTTAGACTAGGTTATCGAAAATTTTTCAAATATTTTGTAGGTAGGTATATACAATAAAATCATATTGTTTCTGACAGATACATATCGTTACATAATATAATATTTTAAAAGTTTTAATAACTACAATTTTATTTGACTTCACTGACTTTCTCGATTGCGAAGTAATTTTGTAAATGTATTGACGTACATTTACACACGTGATTTGTTTTCTTTAATATATTAGTAATTATCATTAGTATTTGAACATCATCGCATCAGATCACTATATCGCAGAATCAATATTGACACAAAGTTATCTATAAATAAAGTTCTTAAATATTGTGGGTTTTTATTACTATATCCTTAATTCCTTCGCTAATATGTAAACTTAAATACATTTAATTGCGTTAACCTAAAACAGATTTTTTTCTCAAGAGTTCTAAAATACATTAGCTCACTACTTCACTAAAAATGTCTAGCTACGCCACTTGTCCTAGATACCATCATGGACGTTTCGCATCAATTTATCTCAGATCACTATTATAATATATTAAAGGCACGTATGTAAATAATTTTCCTTTGTTATGTAGACCGTATATTATTCAACGTCAACTGGTAATTTAGAATAAGTCGTTTAGGCATTCATTAAATTAATCTACTGTTTCTTCACAGATAAATGTGAATTTTCGCTTCGAAATGATTTATTTTAACATATACCTTTTCTCAAAAAATTAATTAAAAATTCCACCACCATTTTCTGTTAATTGTTAAACAACTTTTCATGTAGGCGTTTTTCTTTTACCAAATTGCATTCTCCTGTCAGAGTTGAGACCAGATGAATTCAGTAAAGAGTTATTTTACATTCAAACGAAACGTTTATTTAAACTCCATGTAAATCACGCAATTCAATTGAAAACTATAAACTAATCATTATTGTTTATTAATTATAATAATAGGTAATAATCTATGTTCGTGTAACGAACATATCATAAATAAAACGTATAAAGAACTACTACGGCATAATATGATTAAAACAATACAAGATATAACAATATTACAGTATTATGTATATAAAAATTAAAGACATCGAAATTACAATAGGTAGTTATTAGTGGCTATTATATGTATAGATAATTTAAACGGTCAGTTAATATGATTATGAATACTTTGTGTTTGCGGATAATACAGATTAAAATTTAATAACAAGTAGTCTATTGAAATTAATCTGTTTTTCAATAGTATTTGAGTGTTTCAATAAAAATACTATACTGATATATTTATGAACCAAGTTCTTTCAATTTATTATTACAGTGCTCAGACAATAAAACAATGAAAATATTTTATGTATCGTTATAGAAGTTGCAGTGTACAACATTTTGAAAAATTGCATTCAAATTTTAATTTTAATTCCATTCCTTATGAAAACACAAAGATTAATTTAAAATTAAATATTCATTGCCCTTCGGATAGACCAAATGCCCGGTGGGTTTTAAATTACAACTATTGTTTGTTCGCTTAAGTGAATTTATAGTTCTTTTATGATCACATTTTTAAATTAATTATTTTTCATAAAGTTTAAAAAAGACAAATATTAATATTAAGTCGAATCAGAAGTCTATACCTTTCTCTATTTCCACCGTAATTCATCATTTTAGTATTAATATTATGTGCGTATAATTTATAATAATATTTACGATTGCCTTTTATTTTATTTCACTTATTATAATATAGTGAAATCGAAGAATTGATATAAATAATAAATGTCTGCCTAAAATTATTTTGTATTATTTGAGTCATATTTAACAATTAAATTAGGTAATCTGTGCAACAGTAAATTTTAAATAGTAATTCGTTAACAAATTTCTAAGAAATACAAAATGTGTTTTTGTTGTGATATAACAATTCGTCCTGTTTTAACCTAATAACTATTATTAAAAAAAAAAAAAAAACTTTCCGGAAGAGAGCTAATGTTTTACATTCACGAGTGTTCAAATTTAATATTAATGTATAATATGTATAATATTCCACGTAGAGTGTATTTGCATTAGTGTAGTAATTTAGTACGGCAATAAACATTAACCTATAAATTGTCACGTGCAAAGAAGTTTTTACGAAACGTATCCAAAAATATCAGACACACCAATAAACGTTAACTAAACTTTAATTCGATGGACGACAGTGTTCATCGTTGACCGTTGTGCTTAATTTATTTTCAACTGATGTTTTATATTGTCGATTTGGATGTGTAGTTGCAACTTCTATAATACCCATTAAGTTTCTCCCGCAATATAATAGAAACAGGAAAGAAGGGCAAACGATAATTTTCTCTGGAATACAGTGTTAGAAAACCACCATTACATTAAAATACTATACATAAATTGTTGACAATGTATTATACTAAAATATTTCTATTTCGTGTAAAAATAAAAAAATATTAATAAATATTTTTATTTATCAATAACTAGAACCTTTCCATTGTCGAGGCTCAAACAATCAAATCATTATTGATTTACAATTTTCCCGTATTTTCACGTTATTTATTATCCTCTATTAAACCTAATTAATTTCTTAATTTCTCCAAATATCAAAAAAAAAAATATATATATATATATATATTAGAACCATCCATATTAAAGAGCTGTCCTGAAATGTTCCAGAAAACCTACGAGCGTTAGAACCCTTTCATTTAAGCTCGTGATTGATTGGTGATTCGTTACGAATGGAAATGCACATTAGTCAACTGCCACCTAACCTAATTTTGTTTGGACTGTACGAATGGATTATTGTGTCTTCGACAAATGTTTGTTGTCGAATTTTTTAGGTTTTGGAAAGTACAGCTCAGAATGAATAATTAAAAATAGTTAATACATCTAATGTTTATCGATTCACGTTTGATAATTTTCGAACATTATTATCCTCTCGCAATTTATTGTCAATACTCTGTATACATTATGCAATGTATTTGTTTTTAAATACCTGTACAATTACTATTCGTTAAGTCCTTTATTATTACAAGTTTATCAGTTTATGGTGACTTAAGAGTTTAAACTCATAAGCATTGTAAAGTTGTGCTAATAGATTTTGGTCGCGTGTACCATCAGTCAAAGACCCATTTAACCGTGTTTGTCGGACGACGTGACCACATTTTTGCTAGTACATCGTATGTAAAATTAGGTAGGTGTGTATACATATTCATTATAATATCAACTCTGATCAGTATATTTTTATAAATGTTTTGATTATTTTCTTCAATTTTCTAATAATTAAGAATATAAAACTGTGATTGTTGAAAAAAGTATAAAATTTAAATTTTAAATTTACACCCATCAATATTTTTAATTCAGATATATTATATTATGTGAATTAAGATTTTGGTGAGTGTTTGTGAATATTATTATAGAAAAATAACGGCTTGTATTTTTAACTATGATAGTACTTTCAGATAATAAATTTGATGTACTTTGGGTGTTAATTTACTTTCAAACATTCAATTTTGGATAAGTATCCCACCATCTCTTAAATAGAAACACTAATATATGGAGGTCGAGCCTTTTGTTAATTTTATATTTTAATTGAATGGCTATAAATTATTACAATTTGGTTACTTTTTTGTATGGCCAGAAATCTAAATTTGGAGTGCCATTTGGTATTAGACTTATAAAAATATATTTATATAAAAAGAGTTTTATTTAGGTTAAAAATTGATTTATTAACCATTTTTATTTTTAATATGGTTGAAATTGACAGTGTTTATACTAGTTGCTAGACTGACGGAACTGAGAACATTTGATCAGTCTAATTAAAATTATTTCGTCTAAATTCCGTTAATATTATAAAGTAGTTTTTTTTTTTTTTTTTAATATCCACTGAAAGTGATTAAAATTTATGATATTATATAGTTGCGTGTTGCCATGAGGAAATATAATATACTTGTACGTGTATTTTTAAAGAGAAAACTGAAATAGTAGTGATGCATGTTTATGTTGGTGTAATAGTTTATGGTAAAACTATATTCTCCAAGTTTTAATTTATAATAGTTTCTTATCAACAACGTTCTCGGCGTTCAAATTAGTTTTCATTGATTAACATCTCGAAAGTTTTCGGACGAGCTATCCAAGTCTATATTTTTGCGAGAACTGAAATAATTAATAATTAATATCATATCATATTTTCGTTGTCAACGAACATCTTTAAAGTTATATATTAGCTTTCTGGCATGTATTCCATAAAATGTACAGCAAAATAAGCTCGTCTAACTTCCGAGGAACCTCGAATTTGACCAACAGGTTGTTAAAAGGTAAATAAGTAGGGTAAACATTAGGTACTACTATAACGGGTACTTAGCAACTTACTATATACCATGAAATTTAGTATGTACATTTCGAAGATTAAGTAGATAACAATTTTACTGTTATCTATTTATAAATCTTAGATAAAACTTTGGTTATATATTATGATCATTAATGTAGTTATTTGTTATGCATGTTAAATTAATAAATGTGCATATTATATTATTAATATTTTGCATAATTTATGAATAACATTCAAGAAAAATAGAATGGTAGAAAATGTATTTAAAGGTACTTTTAAACACGAATGAATTCAAATCAGTCTAATACAAAATCTAAAATATCTCTGGTAGTCGATAACTTTTATGTTACTACCGATCAGACATCTGTGACTCAGAGAAATACGTCGATTTTTTATCGATAATGTGTTATATTTAGTACAATAACAATTATGAATTATGTTACATTTCGAGAAGTATGATTTTTTTTTTAGACTTTTTACTCGTTTTAGTATTTTTCTTAAAATTTTATATATCTAGTTGCTACACGTATTATACCTACTATGGATTATCCAATATAAAAATATAGGGTGAGTTAATTTTGTACACAGGCTGAAATATACAAAATACGCTCTTATCCTTTTCTTTTTATCTAGATCAAATTGTAGTTATCTTTTCCCAATATTGTAACATTTAAATCAGCATGGACGAATGGGTTAAAAAAAAAAAATATTTATTTCAGAATCAGTGCATGATGGTACACTGTATATTAGTATAATACCTATATTAAATTTACAAAAAATTACAGATAATTCATTAAAATTGGATTACTTGAGTGGCGTATTCAAATTAGTACATATTTATATTATAATTTATAAATGTGTTTTCACTAAAAATCATTTATGAAATGTTTCTGTATAATATTTTATATTTACTTACAACACATTATCTCTTCCTTTATTCGAATGTAAATACTGATAAGTAAGCATTGTTCATAAATGGACAAGAAATGAATAGCCACATAATATTGTAAATATATTTAATATTCATAAATATAAATTATGATATAGACACATTTCATTTATACGACAATATTCTTTCATTTTTGTTAATTTTTTAAGAACGCAAAATAATATAGTTATGAAAAATATCACCGAAACTTGTAAAAAAAAAAAAAACATTAGGTATATAGGTATATTTAAAAAAAACATATTTGAATAGTGATGGTTATGTTATAAGAATATAGTATGCATTGTAGATAATTACAGGGAACAAAATCGAATGATAAGTTGAACTCCACGTTTCGTATTACAAAGACAGCTTTCGACAAATTGTATCGTTATGAATTATTATGATTTATTCATGCCCGCGGGTCTATACTGAATGGTTCGATAATATAACATTGAGACGATCATAATTATAACATGTCGGAACTTAAATAATTACCTACCCATAACTGTTAACGTTATACTGACAATCACAAATAAACAAAACCCACGTAGATTAATTATTTCGAACATATTGTTTAAACTTTTATACAATATACTTGAAAGATAAACTATGTGAGCGTATGTATGAAAATCATTTATAGCATATCATTTGATAACAGTAGTATTTTAATTCTAATGTATTTTACTTATTATATTCATGAAACGTTGTAAATGATTAAGTCACATTAATAACGCGTCTTCCGTTGTATTATTGTATTTTGGTACCTATAAGAACTCGATTTCAAATAAATTCTAAATAGTTTTATGATATATTATTAGTCACTATAATGAGAGTTATTAATAATATTATATTATATGGTTTTATATGCATATCAGTAATATAAAATGTACAGAACTTATTTAATTTTTTTTTTTTTTGCGCCTATTATTATAAGTGTATATTATATTTGGAGGACTGGAGGTGTTAAGTATTTTAGTAGTTTATAAACAATTTTTTATGATATTGAATACTAATGTATGTTACTTTTACATTTTTTACTTGGAAATTATGTTTCATAGAAACTTTTATTCTTTTCATAGAATCATTAATGAATCATTTATTTCTATTAATAGATAATTTTAAGAATATTATTTTCATGAATTTTTTTTTTTAGTTATTGTAATTTAAAACGTTATAGTTATTTAGTCATAATAATTTATTTATTTTTATTAAAATTATAATGAAGGATAAAAAAAATGTAAGTAGGTACCTATTTGAAATATATTAATTTTTTTTAAATAAATATTCAAATACAATTCATAATTAAGTATTTAAATATTGCTTACTAGCCTGATATTACAATAGGTACTTAACGGAAATATTCTATTGATTGTAGGTAGATACAATGTTGTTTTAATAATCATTATAATAATCTACCTGAGTAGTAAAAACTGTAATATTAAAATTTCTCAATAAATACAACTTCAATTAAATTACGCATACTTCAATAATTATTTCAGTATTAGTTTGTAGATTTTAGGAAGTTTGACTAAGTTTTAATAATGATATTTTATTTAATGAATATTTTTTTTTCTATGATTATTAAATTTATCAACTATCATGTGTTTATGTAATAACTCTAATATACCCACCAATCGTCTTATGATTAATACATATATAGTTTAAATTAAAAGAAATTTAATTTTAGCGAAGCTTAATAGTTTAGCAATTATTGTGTACTAAGTATTTAAGAAATAATTTGTAATTAATAGTAGATTACAAAATACAAATAACAAATAAAAATCATTTACAATAACTTGTACTACTAAAATCATTTAATGAACTTTTTTTTTTTGTGTTTTTATTATTTTTGGAAACATACATTCTCACCATTTTTTTTTCAATTTATTAGAAATATTTAAAGATACTAGTGAATAACATAGCCATATTAATACTAAATAATTTTTGTTTTTAAAGCAGAACTTTTTATAAAAATATACAAATTACATAAAATATACCTTTTTTAACCTAACAGATTTTACCATTTATTATTTTATTAATTTTAAACAAATAGTGTATAATAGAAAAAGTAAGTGAGTGAGTACAGCAATCTACAACTCTGATGTACATTAGGTGTCTAGTGGGTCACTGTTATAGGTGTATTAAATGTTAATTCAATGATATATTTTTGTACACAAAAAAACGATTTTATACTAAAACGTTCAGCCTATATATTATCAAATGATAATTTTTCTTGATATAGTTATGTCATTTATTTTACTTATATAGTTGACTGTTATAATTTGTTTGTAAAATATTGCATTTATTAAATTATAAGTATTTAATTATTAAAATAATTTATGTATAATATGTGTATACGGTATACTATATTATCTAACTCAAAATGTAATAACATATTTCTGTAAATACCGTAAAATAGATAAAATAATAATAATACCTATGAATATACATAATATTTTAAAAAATATTAAAAATATTATTACGAATAGTATAATTCATAATAGGTAATATTAAATAATTTAAAGTTTAAATTCCTACGAATAATGGTTTTACATTTTAGTTTAATTATAATTAACATATCATTATTCATTGTTAAAATAAGTAATTACGTCCGATGGGAATTTAAAATATCTGTAAAAAATAATTCTCTGAATAATTTTTTTAGATTTTATGGTTCCAATACAAATATTATAATATTAATGAGAAATCCTGTATACTATTTTCAAAACTTAGATACCAAAAGAAAAGTATTTATGCATTTTTCTACAAAATAGTTTTTTGCTGTTTAGGAATTTCGTTAAAATTCTAACTTCAAATGTATGTATAACTATTGTATTGTAACTATGTATTTTTAATATGTTTATTCAGAATATGAATATCTTTTGTGAAATCGTATATTAAATTGTCAAGTATTTTTACAAAGAAAATAATTTATAATCGAGATTTCAAAGAAACAAAAACTAAAAAATTCTCGTTTTACCTTAATATTTTGTTTGTTTTTCTCAGTTATAAAAATAAGTACTGTGTATTTTTAAGTTTGGTTTACAAATAATCAAGTTAGTAAGTACCTACAAAGGAAAATATCAATATTTATCTAGACAAAGTCAGATAGTAAAGAAAACAAATTTTCCGCTCAGTAAATTATATTTCTAAAACTATTCTAAAAAGAAAAGCAATCGTTAGGCTTACAATTTATTAGGTATATACCTATTTTAATTGAATTTATAGAAAAATTAGTTTTGAAAATTTAAATTAAAATATAATTATTGAGTATAAATTTTATGATATTTAGATTTAAGTAATAATATGAATAGTAAAGTTCAACTAATAATTTATATTCATTTTTTTTATTTTTATGTTATGCACATAAGTACTTATTATGTATTCATCATCATAATATTGTTATTTACATATTATACACTATAAAACACAGATAGATACATGTTGATGTTATTTCGGGTTGGGTCCAATCATTATTATTAGTATTTTAAATTTATAATGACCGTTGGTCGATAGGTACGACTGCTGATGATTCAACACTCGACAGTCATCCGACAAAGGGTTTATTAGTATGATGAATATTGAAATAAACCATTTTATAATATTATCCACTGATGGCTTTTTATGAAATAGCTTTACCTAACAATTGATCATCATCATAATATAGTAAATATTGTCGAAACAATAAAATCTAAAATAATATTGCGAATGTTGGTATTGGTACTATCAATTATTGCACCTAATTTAAAATACGATTTGTTTGGCATTTAACTCATCATTCAAACAACAAAAATAAATTTTGAACTAAATAAACTTTTTAATATTACATACCTACTCATTACTCGTATAATATAAGTGATATTGATTTATTGAAAATATTCGTTATACAGCTGCTATAGATCATTTTTCAAGAGTCTCTACTCACCAGTAAATTATTTAAATTGAAAATGTGTATATTATAGTACGTAGGTTCTACAACTTACCAACATATGTATAATTAGATATAAAATGACAGTCTATTCATTTTATCTACTTGGTTTACTAATAGAAAAGAAAAAATTACAAATTTGACGTTCATGATATTTTTATACTCTAGTCATAATATAAGAAGAAAAAAATAATATATGCAAATATATATTTTTTAAAACAAATTAGATGTACTGCAAAAGTGCAAATGCCTATAGGTGTCTTAAGAATTTTAATGTCTGCATTAATTTTAACACATCCGAATAGTAAATTATTAATTATATAAATTATATAAATTTTTAACAATTATAATATTATACACATAAATCACAACAAGGTTAGTTAATTGAAAATTAAATTGTTTTTTTTTTTTTTTCATCAATTCTCGAGTGTTGTGATATCATTGTCCAGATTTGTGCTCATACCACAAACCATAAAACCATAAACAACAATAAAAATTCAATGGTAAGCATCTGAATTGAAATATAACAACTATGTTATTCATAACTAATTTATAACTACTAGATATATTTACTTGTCGTTTTAAAATTAAATTTAAATATTTAAGTGTAGGTAATCAGACAAAAAACAAATTGGTTTTTTTTCAAAATATTTATATTAATAATTTGTGATTTGGGTTGCGAATTAAATGATTATGCATATCATTGAATTTCATAACCTGATAAATTTTGCTGTTGTAGGTTTATATGTTTCATTTATATTTCACAAAAATAATTCAATCAGATCTGTCACATAAAATCATTGGTTATGTAGCGAGATAACCATACATTACGTAATTAAACCTAGATAATAATGATTTTTCACATTTCGGAAACACCAACATATTTTTATACACAGTTTATTTTTAAATAGGTAGATAAATCATATATTATTTAAAAAAAATATTTATTTTTTTCATAATACACTGTTGTTGATTATATGTATACATTCTTAATATCTTATCTGAAAATTTCGTAAATTTAGGTCATTTAATTCACAATTGTTAATGATTTTATTAGAAACTACTTGCAGAAATTCTAACAATATCTATTATTCTCCGAAACATAGATCCAGAAAGGATGATTTAACGTATTATATGCAGAATATAAACTATTTGCTTAAACCACGAGCACACTTATAGACAAATCCCCATAATTACAACAATTTTAATAGTTGGTATTTATGGAAAGCTTAAAAAAGACCTTTTTATATCGAAATTTCAAGAAGTATATGGTGTACCTATGTATAGTAGGTGTACTAATGGCTACTACCTATCATAATATTATCCTACTATTTAAAAATAGTTTTTAAAAGATTTAATATACGTTTTTAAATTATTAATGAAAAAGTTTATTTAATTATTTATTTTAAAATAAAATAATGCAATGTATTAATGTATTTAATACATTTTTCAATAAATTGTTATAATACTTTATTAAGTTATGTTAAATATTTTCAAATACCAAAAAAAAATTGCGTCTAGTCACAGTTTATAAACAATATTTATTTATTCCTAAATACTAAGACTGTTTATTTATAATTTATTTATATGTATATGCATAATTCTTAGTGGGTTCGATATTTTTCATATTAATTTAATGTTTTTAAATAAAAATAAAAATAAATTACAATATACATTTTTTTAGAAATCTATACTAAACAAATAAGCATATTATTTTGTATAGATACCTATGTTAAAAATAAGTTCTTAATAGTGTCATTGAAATTATACATCATGCAAATAGTAAAAACTTTTTAACAACCTAATTTAGTTAGGTACTATTATTTTTACGACTTAACGTTTTAATTATAAACATAATAAAAGTATCTCCCTCTAATTACAAGAACTATATATGACACTTTTATGTGTTCTTTAGATACCAGAAATTAGAAACTTTCCAAACACCTCAAATTTAATTTTGTTTGCGATTCTAGAAGATTTAGATTGGTACCGAACCCCATTTTATAGATAATTTGTTTTGTACTTAACTTATAAATTACTATGAGTTATTATATTATTTTTATTGATAATTAAATTATATTATTATCATAAGTATAAACAGTCAAAATTGTAAATTATTTAAAAATATTTTAACGTGATCATTTTTTTTTCACAAGATTTTATTTATATCTAGCCAGTTTCTACGTTTGTTTTTTTTTATAAATTTAACATCATGTAGTATTCTTCTCAAATTAAATGTTAAATGTTTTTGTCCTTGGGAGAAGGGATGTTAATCTGACTGTGCCAAACATAAGTACTTGACTGGTGCTTTATATTTTTTTAATCTTTATCTGCAGACGATTAGTAGTAACGAATATTATGCAAATTTTCAAAATTATTACATTTACTTTTAATCACATATTAACAAGTACTTATATCTTCATTTTTTTTTTATTACTTTAATAATTTTATTGTCATCCCTTTTTAAAATCAATATCAACTTTTAAATTTAAACGGTAATCAATATTTATAATTTTAAATTGTCATGGTGATTTTTGTTAAAATATGCATATTAAAATATTGTATGTATTGAATACATCAAATTTCGTGAATTTCGTAAAAGAAATTATTGTTATTATTATTTTAATAACATAAAAATTTAAAAATTAGTTTAAATAGAAATTTTTCTTTTCGTCAAAAATGTAAGAAATAATTATAAATAATGAGACATTAGTCCATTATAACAAAAAACCAAAATAGGATACAATACTTTTGCTAATAGCTTTTAAACATTTAAACTTTAAGATTGAAAGTCCGATTATACTGTTCAAAGAGCAAAGAAAGAGATAAAATAAGTTTTTTGAATATTAATTTGTAATCTCTGCTTTTAATATCATTGTTAGGTATATTATTAATTTATATAATATACTATAACTATAGTACTTATATGCAAAATCTCTTCTATTTTTGCACGTTATTAAGTGTTTCTTGGCCAAGGATTTTTTTTCAATCAGTGGACTCAGCTAAGCGTGATAATTGGGAACCTACTTTTAAAGGAACCGAAAAATACGTTCGATCGAAAATGAATTTCCAAACTTTTACGAAACAAACTTATATGGGTGTGAACGTATTTATTTTCAATTGCCTATATACTGTAATGCCCATAATATGTGTATTACAGGGGTGGCCAACAAGAACACTTGGCGAGACGAACGCCCGCCGCACAAATAAGTGCAGCGTTGGTATAAAAACAAGAAAAGAGAAGGGCATTATATTACTGCTTTAAATTAAATTAGGTTTAGATATTTTCACAAACTGTTCCATACAAATTACATGCCTTTATGTTTTTAAAATGGTCGATTTAACGAAATAAAAAGGTAGCTCAATGACAATCATTAACATTTTATAATAATTAATAATAATAATATTATAATTATTATTAAATAATGTATAGTTTAATAGAGCTACCTGTTACGTTGCAATCTATTTTACTGCTAAATTAATTTGAACACTTTATATTAAGAAAAAATATTGTTCATTAAAAAAAAAAAAAAAATATTTGCCAAGTAATTATAGTATAAATACATATATATATTATATATATTTTTTTTTTTTGAAAATATACAACTACGAGTATGAGGGTATTTTTATAATAATTGTTATGTAGTTTAATAATTTGTAAATAAATAACTTGATTTTAAGAAACTACCCAATAGTAATACTTATGATGTTGTTTTTCTTTTTTGTTTGGTTGTATATAATTAATTATATTAACATAACACTTTAGAAACAATAGTTCGATTACAGCCTATGATGTAACAAAAATGCTTCACTAAAATAACTAACAAACTATTAATGTTCATTATTGACTAATATTTTGAGTCAAACTCTTTTCTATCTATCAAATTATATTTGAAGTGCAATAATTCAAGCTAAAAAAACAAACAAAATAATTTATTTAAATATTTTTTCCGAGGTTTGAAATCAATTTAATTAGAGTAATTATTGTGAAATTGGTTTAAATTTGAATTTTCCAATATTTTTATAGTACAATTATTTAATTACTTGGTTTTAAGATTAAACGATTAACCTTTTGAACGTGATTATTTATAAAAATGTTAAATCATTTATTACTCATATCTTTAATTATTTCTCATATTAATTAATATCATTTATTAAGCACATACGTTTAACAAGATTTAATTAAGAGGCATTCATATTTTAATTTAACTACGATTTAATATAAAATCTAGGCCTTTAGCCAGTATTACTTTTAAATTGGTTTTTAATATATAATAATTGGAACTAGTAATTTATCGATCTCTAAATAAGTCGTATTTACTTATATGACTAAGGTCTAAGGACCATACTTTATCTTAATGGTTAGTTCCATAAAATTATAAAACAGTTAAGTTGCAATTAAGTTAAGTGACTGGCTTAATTATGATTTTAAAAACCAAACTTTAATTTGTAAGTGTTAAAATCAAATGAAGATGGGCGTTTGAAGCATTATTTTAACGATTTTCCATCTAAGTACATTTAATATAATATATTACATGTGCATTTTAGATAGTAATTTATAGATATTATCCGTAAAGAGTATTTTGAAAGATTATTTAAGCACCTGGTTATGATTTATTTGTTTTTAGAGTTATATAAAATCAAAAATAAATGAATTTATTTAAATTTAAATACATTTTTAAAGTTTTACTAAAAAATTATTTTGTGTGTAGTAATATTAATCTCATGGTAATATTTTTGCAATGGAAAACTGACATTTTGTAAAACATTGTCATTACGAAAATGTTTTATGTACTACTACAACCTACAGAAATTCATTATTGTTGAGGTCAAATCCTGTAAAATCGTGTTCTATGCCAGTTATAACAATAGGTATTAGTTTTGTATTTCTGTATAAAGAACTTATAAATATATACACACAACTACCTATACAAGAATACTGCATAATAGATATTATGATGTAAAGCGGTAGACTTGTCAGTGATGGTGGGAGGGTCCTAAAAAATAATATGTATGTACTTCAAAGGTATCATTTTTTATTTTTATTTTATTGAAACCAGTATTGACTGTATTTTTGTATGTACAGTGTGTATTTTACAAAATAATGATTTTTCGTAGTAACAGTGTCAACGGTCGGCGGCGGTCAAATAAATAAAATATATCCATTTCTTCATAGCGTGAAAAAACATTAAGACCGGGGCTATACACGGCGTTTTCCGTCGAATCGAAAATGCGTTGGTTTTATATCGGAGTAGCTATACACGACGGACGTAATACGCCGCGTTTTAATCCGCGGCGGAAAACGCCGGCCGGCTTGCGTTTCGGCGGACGAACGTTGGAATA
The DNA here is from genome assembly GCA_009835225.1 of Aphis craccivora. Taxonomy (NCBI): domain Eukaryota; kingdom Metazoa; phylum Arthropoda; class Insecta; order Hemiptera; family Aphididae; genus Aphis; species Aphis craccivora. The sequence goes on from VUJU01000461.1 coordinate 83,798, forward strand.
ATAAAAACGCAAACTCCTAATTTTACATTGGTTTAAATTAGGATGGGCTATACTGGGGTGACGGAAAACGCGGTTAAAAACGCCGTGTATAGCCCCGGCCTGAGTGCCTGCTGTAACGATTGTAACGAGGTAAGCAAA